>PVKA01001466.1:13379-114237 GCA_004027165.1 Ctenomys sociabilis
AACAACAAATGTTGGAGAGGTTGTGGGGAAAAGGGAACACTTCTCCACTGCTGGTGGGAATGTAGACTGGTACAGCCACTGTGGAGGTCAGTGTGGAGACTCCTCAAAAGAGTAGGACTAGAAATCCCATTCAAGCCGGCTATCCCCCTACTGGGAATTTTCCCAAAGGATCTGGATACATTGTATCATAGAGATATATATTTACCTATGTTTATAGCAGCACAATGTGTGATAGCAAAATCTTGGAAACAACCAAGATGTCTGTCACATGAGGAACGGCTGAAAAAGATGTGGTATTTCTATATAATGGAGTATTACTCAGCTATTAAGAATGATAAGTTTGAAGCATTTATACTGAAGTGGATGCCACTTGAACATATACTCATAAGTGAAATAAACCAGACACACATATGTAAATATCGTATAGACTAGTGTATTGTGTTCTCAAATCGATTTCTCACTTTCAGTGGCCATCCATCACAGAAGCATATTTCTTGTTTATGGAAGTTGTAGGCTAAATGCAGTCCCTTTTCCTAGTTGTGGCTCTATCATTTGTAGAGGTAGTAATGAAAATTTGTAGTGGCAGGGGAAGAATGGAATAGAAGAGATCCTGAAAGTTAACTTCTCAGTCCAAAATGTCCCTTCACTTTTTTTGGTAGTCCATTGGCTAGAACTATCTAGAACTATTACCATGCTGTCCCCTAGCTGAAAGGGGGGCTGGTGATAAAAATTAGCAATGTACCTTTTCCACAGTCCCTGTCCTTGTGAGTTTTTCCATTTTGTGAATGGGGAGAAACACAGATACTTAACAAAGGAACAGGTAAGTAACTGTAAATTTGTGCTGTGTGGTAGAGAAAATAAGCAATGACAGATAAGAATGGAAAGTCCAATAAGAATTTTGTTCTTTAAATTTTTTTTCTTTGTGTGCCAAGACTTCTATCATACAGAATATGTGAGGTAATAATTATATGTTTTGATCCACTAAGTCTATGGTCATTTGTTAGGAAGCAGAATAAAATCATTATAAATAGTGTTGGTGCCTGGGATACAGATCAGTGGTAGAGCACCTGCCTGGCCAGCACAAAGTCCTGAATTTGAGTCCCCATTAAAAAAAAAATAGTGTCATAGTTTTTGTATTACACGTTGATATTTATACCATGTAAATTATTATGGTGGCCTTATTGCTTTTTTTTTAATAGTCTCATTAAAATTTGAATATGTACAAAAGAACATTTAAAACACATGAAAGCAAACACAGAAAGCAAAACAGTAATTAAAATGTTTTGCAGCTTAAGAAAAAAACTTATCAGGAGAGAGTTCTTGGATGCTCCTCCAAAATCTCCAGTATGTTGGAAGGAAACAATATCTTCAATATTTTATCCAGCACTCCTCTGATTGTCCTTATGGATTCACTACATATGTGTGTATGCTTTAAATAAGATTCCATTTTATTTTTTATGCCTATGCATTTATAGAATGAATCATACTGGAAAGTGTTGTAAATTGCTTTCTTATTCAGGCCATAATTTGAACTTCAACTGTGTTAATATTTCCACTTTTAGCTTATTTGTTTATTTTTCATTGCTAGGTAGCACTTCATTGTATGAGTGTACCATGTTGTATTAATACATTCTTATCGCCATGACATTTGAACTATTTGTTTGTAGATTTTCTTCTATTCAAGCAACATTGTAAGAATGTACATTCTTTTCTTATTCATAAAAGATCATAAATTAAGCATATTTTCAACTTTTCTAGGAAATGTCAAATTAATTTTTGAAGTGATGGAGAAAAATTACTCTCCCACTATTAGGTTATATGAGTTACTGCTGTTGTGGGCATGAAATTATATTCTTTTGGTTCTATTTGCATTTGCCTAGTTATTAATTCTATTAGGCATCTTTCCATGAATAGTTTATAGGCCCTTTGGGTTTCTTCTAATGTAAAATGAGCCAGTCACAGTTGTGAAGAAAGCTGAGCCATAATGCATATTTTTTCCATAATTTTATTGAGAAACAAGTAGTAATGACATAGTTTCAAATCAAATTAGTAGGACAGTTTCAATAATTGATACATTGCATATTGTTTTCTTAGTGGTTAATTGTTGTACAAGATGCAGACATGATATTCTATTTATGAACACTATTAGAACAGATCCCTGTATTCATTGAATTAAGAGAATGTAGCTGTATATCTATCTTAAGTATTTTAAATATACAGATACAAAATGGTTATTCATTTGTATCCTCTTTTTTGTTCAGTTTTGTCAATTAAATATTATAGATGTGTGAATTCAGCAAAATATTCCCAAATAGTCCAGTAGTCCATAATAGTATTGGGTTTTCTGTATGTCTGTCAGTGTCAGAAGTTGTTGATTTGAGTCTTTTACAGCTCAACATAACAATATGGTTTTCCTTCTTATACTTGGGTTTAATACTTTTCTGCTGGATGGCTAAGACAAAGATAAAGCAAGACCCATATAACAAGAATTATAGCTTTTGTATCTGATTAAGGTCAGTCAAATGCCCTCAGGATTTATCTTGAGACCCTGTACTGAAGTTTGTAGATCCTTTGTCTGTGTCAGCCATGTGGATGAGTAATGGTCACTGCTTGACTAATTTGCTTTCTGTGAAAGCCTGAGAGAATGTTTTCTCTCCAAGTGACTTTCCTTAGGCACACTCTACATTCTTGATCACTTTCCTCTTTGGCCCCATAATCTCCTTGATCAGAAAATTTGGGACACAATTGAGTTGCATGATGTTACAGTACAGGTTCTCATATGTACTGAATCTTAATTGATCTTGAAAGGCTAGGGCCAAAATGTTGGCTATCCTTGTGGCCTTCCTTTTACTCTAACTTATTGTCTACAAACTTAGGTTGTTAACTCTCCAGAAGAGAAGCTTATTGTTATTAATTTGCATCCTGGGCTGTTGAGATTAACATCACTATCTAAGAGAATATCAAACATCTTAGGCTTAACACAGAACAGGTATTTTTCATCAAGTATTGATATGTTAATCTTTCAGTCCCTATAAAATATAATGTAAAAAATTTATAAAATTAAAATATATTTTAAAAATAGGAATAAACAACTATACATGTTTACACATAAGTTTAGAAATCTAACCATACACAGCCTTGTAGCAGGACAGTCCCACATCACTCCTTTTCCTCTCTCTGCCTTCATTCACCAGCCCCCTTCTTTTTGAACAAACACCTACCTGAGAGACAACTCAGCAGCAACCGGCATGTCCTGACAAGCAGCACCTATTCAGAAGACCAGAATGACAGGCACTCCCAGCCTGAACCTACTACTACAAATCGTCATCTTCAGTGCAGTTGCTCAGTTCACAAGTATCAGCATATATAGTTGGTCAGGGTGAGAATCTTTCCAATGAACCGCTAGATTCAAAAATCTTATGAAGATTCTGAGGATGAATCTGTATGACTTTGCCTCTGTTGTGTTTGCTATCTCTTCTCCTTGCTCTCTCTTCATTGTCTAGTCTTGAAGTTCTGCTTTCCTTTTAAGTGTTATAACTTTCTATTTGTAATTATTTGAGGTTTTAGACTAGGGAGACTATATGATATTTACTCATGTGGGTCTGGTTTATTTCACTTATGAGAATATGTTCAAGTGGCATCCACTTAAATATGAAGGCTTCGAGTTTATCATTCTTTATAGCTGAGTAATCCTCCATTATATAGAAATACCACACCTTTTTCACTCATTCCTCAGGTGACAGGCATCTTGGTTGTTTCCAAGATTCAGCTATCACAAAGTGTGCTGCTATAAACATAGGTGCACATATATCACTATGATATGATGCTTTCAGTTCCTCTGGGAAAATTGCCAGTAGGAGGATAGTTGGCTTGAATGGGATTTCCAATCCTAGTTTTGTGAGGAGTCTCCACACCGATTTGCATAATGGTTACATCAGTCTACATTCCCACCAGCAGTGAAGAAGTGTTCTCTTTTCCCCTACAGCCTTTCCAACATTTGTTGTTGGTTTATTTGTTTATGATAGCCATTTTTTTCTGGGGTGAGATGGTATCTCAGTGTTGTTTTAATTTGCGTTTCATGGATGACTAGTGATGTGGAGCATTTTTTTTCATATATTTATTCACATCTTTAATTTTGTGCTCTGAGAAGTGTGTATTCATCTCAGATGCCTATTTCTGGATTGGGTCTTTAAATTTAAGGGCCCTGATATATTTTAGTTATTTATAAATTCTAGAGATCAGACCTTTGTCTGAGTGCTTATTAGTTAAGATTTTTTTTTGAAATTTGTGGGTTGTCTTTTCACTTTGTTGATAATTTCTTTTGACATGCAAAAACCTCTCAATACGAGTTGGTCCCAGTTTCTAATTCTTTCAAGTGCTTCCTATGCAAATACATATTTGTTCATGAACTGTTTGTCTACCCCTATGTCTTCAAGAATTCTTCCTACTTTCTCTTCCAGGGAATTTAGTGTTTCTGTTTTAATATTTAGCACTTTAATCCATTTTGACTTTAGTTTAGTGCATGGTGACAGATCTGGCTCAAGCTGTAGTTTTTGGCATGTAGAGAGCCAGTTTTTCCAGCACCATTTGTTAAAGAGGCTACCTTTCTTCCACTGAGTATGTCTTCCACCTTGTCAAAGATAAGGTGGCTGAGTGTGTTCATAGAGGCTTCAGGGTCTTCTAATCTATTTACTGATCCTCAGGCCTATTTTTTTTTTGCCAGTACCATGCTGATTTTATCACAGTAGCCTTGTAGTATAATTTCAGGTCAGGGATTGTAATGCCTCCTGCCTTGTCTTTGTTGCCCAGGTTTGCCTTAGCTATTCTAACTCTTTTCTGGTTCCAGGTAAATTTTAGGAATATTTCTCTAGGTCTGGGAGGTACGTTGGTGGTAGTTTGATAGGGATTGCATTAAACCTGTACAGCAATTTTGGGAGTATGGCCATCTTCACGATGTTGGTTCTTCCTATCCAGGAGAAGGGATTATCTTTCCATTTTCTGAAATCTTCAACAATCTCTTTTTTAAAGAGTACTGCAATTTTCCTTGAAAAGATCTTTGACTTCTTTAGTTAGATTAATTCCAAGGTATTTCATTTTCCGTGGTGCTATTATAAAAGGTATTATTTCTATAATTTCCCTCTCAGTGTGCTTGTTTTCTGTGCAGAGGAATGCTACTTACTTTTGGGTATTGACTTTGTATCCTACTACGCTACTGAATTTGTATATTAATTGTAGTAGCTTCTTGGTGGAGTTTTTTTGATCTTCCATGTAAAGTATCATGTCATCTGCAAATAATGATAATTTCACTTCTTCTTTACCTATTGTTATTTCTTTCATTTCCATCTCTTGTCTAGGACTCTATCTAATGCTTCCAGAACTATGTTGGATAGGAGGGGTGATAGAGGACATCCTTGTCTTGTACCAGACCTAAGAGTAAAAGATTTCAGTTTTTCCCCGTTTAGAATTATGCTAGCTATTGGGTTTTCATAAATGGCTTTAATCAGATTGAAGTAGAGGCTTTCTATTACAATTTTTTGTAAGATTTGAACATGAATTAGTGTTGGACTTTATCAAATGCCATCTCTGCATCAATTGAGTATAATGCATACTTTGAGGAGATTTGAGTCAAAGGACAGTTTTTAATGACATGGACAAGATTCAATACATAGTTGTACTATTACCTGTTATCCTCTCAGACCATGGGTACAAAGGGTAGGAACAGTAACTGGACCCAAATTTTATTCATGAGGAGAGGATCAGAGATTGCTATATGATTCAGAGAATACAGCTAATCTCATATGAAGGAAGAAGATGTGGGTGGGATGGGAGCATAAATTCTTTGCTCAGCAAATAGGAAAATGGATCTAGTGATTTTGTGTGTTTCACAAATATAAACGTTGGGGACAGGGAGAGAGCTCAGTAGAATAACCATTTACCTGGTAAGTGCAGGGTCCTGAGTACAATGCCCGGCACCACACACACACAAAAAAGGATTCAGCACAAATACAAATGTTTCTTGGCCTCCACTTGGTCTATCTATGGATGAGAATCTCATGATTTCTCAGATATCTATTTCATACTTAGCATTTTTCTTTGTGTTGATTCAAAATTTCTTTTTAATATATCCAATTCTTTCTAAAAAATGTTTATTTATTTATTTATTTTTAGTACAGGGTCTTGCTAGGCTGCTTGTAATGATCCTCCTATCTCAGCCTCCCCAGCTCTGGGATTACAGGCGTGCAACACCACGCCCAATTTCAGGCCAGCAAGGCTTGCCCAGGATGCCAGGGTCAGCATAACATGACATACCCAGGACCAAACTTGGAACCTTGCACTTAGACCACCGACGTATCTCTGAAGCCCGAGATACCCACTTCTTGAGCCAGTTCAAAATCTCTTTAAATGGTAGTCTATCAAAATACTGGAAACATTTATACTTTCATTTGTTTTATTCAACTGGCACCTATATTAAGTTGGTGATTCTCATGGAGTTGGCAGTTTTTTAAGCCCACATCTGTGTACTCAAGTTGCTACCAAACCTGGTCTTCTCCATTCTATTCAGAAACAAATTACTTTCAGAACTAAATTATGATTGCTCATATATCTTCATTATATTTTACTTTATTTGATTCAGATCTTAGACCATTTCTGTTGGAAAATGTAGAAATCCAATTCATGAAATCTATTGGTCCATTTTCCAGAGTTGATTCATATATAATCATTATTAATGTGAACTTTGCTTTAAATAAACTCAAATTCCATTTTTTCTCTGTGCTGTGTGGATCTGTGAAAATTTTTCATATTTCCTAAGAATCATCTTCTCATTAATAGAAATGAAATATCTATCTTATAGGACTATTACTCATTATTTTTAGAAAAACTTTGAAAAATAGAATTAATTAAGATAACATATAAAAACATCTTCATAATGTCACCTCTGGTTTAACAGAAGTATAATTTCCAATATATAATATAGTTTCCTTTTGTATTTCTCTAAGTGTGAGAGTTTTACATACCCTAGCTCAACTCAGCATCCTTCTTTCTACAATGATAACTGTGATTTGTCACAGCTAAAAAGCAGAAAAAAGCCAATCAAAACAAGTCAGTCACTTCCCAGGTGAAATATGGTCTAGAGAAAATGATTTGTTCTCCTATTTCTCCTTTATCTGTCTTCAGTCAACAGGATAACTCACTACATAGCATTATACTCATTAAGGATACTAGCAGGAGGATAACTTTCAGACTGTGCTATGCAGTTATAGCAGTGTGGTTTTGTATGGGCAGGCAAATGAATTTCTTTGTGTGCAGTGTCCTCAGTCTCCCCTTGTTTCTGAGTAGGTATAGTTATAATCCAGATGTTATATAGAAAATGTAGGTGAGAAACTTGTACAAGGTGGTTGTTACAGCAGAGACATAGTAACTTTCTTGTAGGGAATGAATGGAAGGCATAGGTTGACCTAAGGTATATGTGGAGGGTATGTGGAGGTGAGTGGGTTTTAGAAGTATTAGAGAAACCTAAGTGTCTTTGAGCTAGCAGAAACACACTGAGCAATGATCTGTCCAAGACAGACTAACTCAGAGGTCTATTTCAACCATCAGCCCCTAGAAGACAAAACTCACAGTATTTTATTGCTATAAGCATGAAAGTCACCTACATTCTACAGTCAGAGCTCACTGAAGTCTCAAATCCCAAAAGGTGTTCTTTTCAGAGGGACTGCTTATATTATAGCATAATAGGATTAATGAAAGAGAACTGCAGTTTTAGTTTTTGTCCAAGTATCTATAGATAGAATATTATAAATAAAATAGGTACAGATAAGATAAACTTTTTATCTTTGAACAACCAATTTATAGTATGAGATTCAAAAATCTTTCTCCAGTAGACATTTAATAAATGTTCATTTACCATCATTTGTTCTTTCTCCATCACTAATTGAAAAAGTTATTTAACAATTCTGATCCAAATATAGAAACTTATGTATTCATTGAGGATAGATGGTGGGCTAACCCTTTGAAATTTCTACTCTAACCTTTAATTTTGAAGTTTTTCTTTTTATGTTACTGTTCTGTTTAATCTATAAATACAATTCAAATTGGCTTAACTATACAGCAACAAATTACAATTTAAAATAATTATAACAATATTCTAGGGATACATTCCAAGTATGGCTATACATTCTAGTTTTATCTTGGTTTTTATTCATTTCTCTTTCAACTCCACTTAAGTGGGACTCAGGATAGATTGGCTACCTTCACACAGTGACCCTTTGTGGCTCTGGGTCAATATTGTCAGTGTGGCCAGTCCAAGAAGGATGCTTTTCTGTCAGTAGTATACACACACACACACACACACACACACACACACACACACACACACTCATCCTGCAATTAATGTTGACATTCTGGATTCCTTGACTACCCATGAGAAAACTGCTTTAGTTAGTTGGACAAGAACTCAGAATGGCCAGGCCTGAGCTGGATACTCACCAGTAAGCCAGGCAGTCCAGGCAGCTTTATTTAATCCTTTATTTAAATATGGAAGGTATGGTGCCCTAAGAAAATCAGGGAGCTGTTAGCAGAAAAGGAAATGTTCTGGGTAGAAAACTCCTGAAAATATCCATCATGTGATTATATCAGAAGTCTTGAGTTTATAACTGTGATTCCCAAAGGTTCCTTCTTAGAAATCTCCCCACATAAAATTCTATTCAGAAGCTTCCCTATGAAAAGTTCCACTCAAAAGTTTCCCTACAAAAGATTCTCTGCAGACATTTTCTCATGAAAGACTCCCTACAGAGTTTTCTCCTCAGAATGTTGCCCATGGGAAGTCTCAGAATACTCCCCACAGAAGATTCTTGTCAGAAGATTTCCAATGTAAAATTCCCCTCAGAAGATTCCCCAGAGGATTCCCCCAGTGTTCCCTCAGAAGGCTCTTCATGGAAATTTCCACTCACAAGATTAGCCTTAGAAAATTCCTCTCAGTACATTATCCTTAGAATGATCACTGTAGTTGCTTTTCCACAGAATTTCATAATCACTACTTTTACTCAGCAACAGCTGATGTGATTGGTCAAGCCTGAAGCCTCGAAATACTCACATTCTTCTCTGGAGAATAGTTTTCTCGTCTTTTGAAATACTTTACTCCCTGACAGAACATTCTACTGTGGGAGAGGCAAATAGAGTAGTAAGGACTAACAGAGTAGCCTTCATCCTCCATTCTCTGAATCAACTCCTTGTCAATAAGGAGACCAGAGGTTACTATAAGATCATCTTCATTTTGTGCCTTCTTATGGTTCTGGAGCTCAGCCTCTTGGCGCATATGTTTATTTTATCTTTGTTTTGGATGAAACATTATTGATAAAATAGAAATTCAATTGATGTTAAATGATTAAAAGTATAATGGAAGCTGGAAATTGAGTGTTGAGTAGATCTGTCTTTTCTTTATAAGGATTGTAATGTATACCTCAGCTGTGGGAAGTAATCATTGACTTGGCTACTTACAAGAAGCTTGAAAACACATTTTTGTGAAATGCTTTTTATTCTAAAATGGGTCTATTCCTTTTGTGTTGAAGCATCCTGTACCCACTTTGGGCTTGAGGGTAGGACTATAGCAATACAGTTATTTACAGGGAAAGTGGTGATATCTAAGATAGAGACAATGCTACCTGCCCAGATGGGAGTAGAAGATTTTGATAGTCTGTGAGAACTAAAATTTCTTGCTTCTGAGATTATAGCATTCGCACTCAAATTTTTGAGAGAAAGTTCTGTGAATGTGTCCTGATGCCTGGAATGCCTCTAGTATTCTCCTCAGGAGGATAAAATAAAATAATCTTACTAGGTAAGAAAGAAAATAGCAGCCCTGACAGCTAGCATCAGGTAGCTAGCCTGGCAATGTAAGCCACTAAGTTCCCTACTTTGAGGATTTTTCAAGTATCAGAACCAGAATGATGCTTTTGGTGGCCTCTGTGAATAAAGTTGAAAATAGCATCCTGTGTCATCACAGTTCAGCCCGGAGAGAACATTGTGCAAATCACAAAAAATTACTGAGTTTTCTCCTCTGTGAGGTAACAGGGCTCTCTGTTATTTCTTTATCAGTTGTGGTTTTAGCCTTGCTCCATTCATCTTATTTTGTAGATAAAAGCTAAATATTCAATTATAGCATCACCACCAGTTCCTGACAGCACCTTTTCTGGAACAAACTCCTTATTTTCTTAAACTACGAAAAAAAAAAAACCTAGCTCAAGCCTAAATGGCTAAACCTTTTACTTCCTATTCCCCATGATGTTAGTACATAAACCCAATTTTGTCTGGTTTCTGGTGTATTGTAGGTGAGTTTGATAGAGATTTATAGCTGTCTGTTATTGGTCTTTGCAGATGGTGTCACAGGCTCGTTTTGAAGCATAGGTGTTCAACCAGATTCCCTTTTAATTGTTGTTGGCTCACAAGCTACACAAATAGAATAACTCACCATCTAGTTTCCATACCTTCTCTTCCTTCTATGGAATAAACTGACTTTTCTTTTTGGAGTAAAAGCAGTCCAGAAGAATGGACTTCGTTCTTAATTTTACTATCTTCTACTCTTGTTTCCATAGGGGAGCCTCTCAGATATTTCCAATATCATTCCCTAGATTTCATCTACAATGTCTAAGTTTAGAGCCTTTATGAGGCTGAGCTGTTTTTATTTCTTATAAAGAAATGACTCTAGGAAATTCCCTAGAGTCATGGCTATCATCGACAATTTCTTTGAATAACTCACTATGGTTGTAGAATGCTGGACTGTGTTGGATTGTGGTGTCAAGTTCAAGCATCTAAGTTAGTTGAATGTCAATGGAGTGCCCACTTTTGACAGGTGTAGACAAAGGAAGGGGTGTAGAAAGAAAAACTCATGATCTGTGTGTATAGACAGTACAGTTGGAATAGATAATGCTGTGCTTCTACATAATTCTATGAGAGGCAAGATTTGCACTAATGGTGGTTGGACAGGATATTATGTCAGCTTCTAGTACTACAGTCATCCACTAGGAAAATAATTATTGAATTTTTGATATAATTCAGGTATAAAAAAATAAGATGAGTAAGCAGCTACACTCTTAATTCACTGATAAGAGATATCTGTTAAAATAATATCTGTAAATATAATATTATGTATGCACCTTGTACAATACCAAAACGTTATGAAAACAGTTTGCAATGTATTAATTTATCGAATCTGTATGGTTAAGGTGTCTTGAAACTGTCTGATTGACATTTGTACTTCAATAAAAAATAAATTAATTAATTAAAAAAAAAAGAAATGACTCTATATAGGTCTTGCTTTATCTCAGTCTTAATCATCCAGCAGAACATTATAAAAATGAGGTATATAAAATAAAGCCATAATAATGTACTGAGCTGTAAATGGCTCTAGTCAACAACTTCTTCAGATAACCCACTACTATTGTGGATTGTTTTGCTGAATTCAAGTGCCTATAACAATTGAATGACAATAGAATACCCATTTCTGGACGGGACTAAACAAAAAAGGGAATACAATGGAAGAACAGTTAGGATAAATATGCAGCTACTTTCATGTAATTCTAGGAGAAAAAAAGATTTGCACTAATAGTTTTTGCACAGGATATCCTGTCAGCTTCTTGTACTATGGATAACCACTAGGAAGATAAAAATGTAAAAAGTATTAATTATTGAATCTGTACTATAAATCAGCTTTAAAAAATGGTATACAGCTACATTCTCTTAATTCAATGAATAGAGGCATCTGCTTTGTGTCTGTAAATACAATGTCATGTCTGCACCTTCACAACAAATGACCACTAAGAAAACAAAATGCAATGTATTAATTATTGAATCTGTTCTAATAATTTGATTTGAAACTGTCTCACTGCTATTGTTCTTCAATAAAATTATGGGAAAAAAAGAAATGACTCCCACCTGTAACCATTGTTGCAGAATATTGTTCTAAGGAAAGAAATGGTTGTCATGTAGCATTTCGGACATAAATTAATAACGTCTGATCCTGCCTTAGTTCCCCCTCATTTCCCCTCCCTGAATAGAGTCTTCTCTGCCCAGTTCCAAATCACCCATTCTCAAAGCAACCTGTACATGTGTCTGCCCAGCGTGACCTTGGTTTTCTGAATCATCCACTTTTTCCTTTCATTCCAGTTTCTATGCCTTGGTTGGTTCCCATTCAATGTTCTTTTTCAGCAAAATATATCTACTCCATTCCATAGACAGGACTGGGGCCCTGTCCTTGAATTTTAGGTCAGCACTTGGATCCCTGTTTTTAAGCATAATCTCACTGTTCAAATACTAATACATCTGTCCTCATTCCCATCTTTTAACTACACTATTGGATTTCTGCACCAAGGCTTTGTCTAAGCCATGGCTCAAGATTACTGAAATGCTTGGAGCTTATCCTCTGGCTGCTGAGCTTGGGCTGAGAGGCTGGTTTGGCTTTTGGAAATGCGTTTTTTTTTTTTTTTTTTTTTTTTTTTTTTTTTTTTTTTTAGCGGATTCACAAGGGTGGTGATGAGCACAAGACCAGTGACCTGATGCTTCCCGCACTGGGAATCGTCAAGTTTATGCTGACACAATGACAGAGCACTTTCTTCAATGCTCCAGAGTGGGATGGAGCAGGTGACAAATTATGGGTTACCCTTGCTATAGGACCAATTGTCATCTGTGGTATATTGCAGCCCTGATTCAACATGTGATAAGAAAGGATAGTATGAGTTTCCCAAGAATTGCATCAGAAGCCCAGCTCCCTTTCCTCCAAGATATTTTGTTTTTGTTTGTTCTGTGAAAGACAAATAGTTTTGTTTCCATTTTTTATGTGATGCAAAAAAAGAAGATACTCCTTTCTTTTTCTTCTTTTGAATAGAGATTCTGTTAAAGGAAAGGAGGGCTTTTATATTAGATGAAACTTTCCTCATTATAAATATATGTATTTTTCTGAGTTCTTCATTTTTCCTTCTCTTTCAGGCTAGTTCATCTTTTGTTCTATTCTTTTATTTATAGGTATGTGGCTTTTAAATCTCAGTAACTTTATTGATTCAATCAATGTCTCATAAAACAGATTTCATTTATTCTAGTTTTGTTGCTCTCCTTGGAGACCCTTATTCTTCATCCCTCAGAGCACTGTTCATTCCCCAAGTGTTCCCTACCTCTGACTTTGTAGCCCAGTTCTCTGAATTTATTATTTTTCCCATTTGTATTAGTACATGTTTCCAATAAATAATAACCGTGTCTACTGTGGGAAGACTGTGCACGTCTGCAACACATATTAATTTATTTTTCTCCCCTTTATGTCCCTTTTCTTTCTAGCCCCTCCAAGCCTTATTCCCCTTCCCATTTGCCAAAGCTCTGTTTTCATTTTCTCCTTTTACTCTCTTTTTAAAACTCACTTTCCCTCCCTTCTTACCCTCCTCCCTCTATCTCTTATTCCTCTTCCCATTTGAAAAACTCTCCTTACTTCCTATAATTCCTGTTTATTTTGCTCTTTATACTTTGGGTCTCTCATATAAGAAAATTTATATGTTACTTAAACTTGTGCATTTGATGTATTTCACTCCACATTGTGGTATTGAGGTCCATTCATTTACCTATAAATGCATCAAATTTATCCTTCTTTACAGTACAGCAGTAATTCCTTGTATATAAACACGGTTATCTTTATCTATTCATCTGTTGATGAACATATAGACTATTTCCAAGATTTATCTATTAGAAACTATGATACTATAAATATGGTTATAAATGTATGATTGCAATATGATTTTAACTCCTTTGGGAAGAACTAGAGGCAGAATAACTAGGTCAAAAAGTATTTCTATTCTAGATTTTAATTTTAATTTTTGTCGACACAAGTTCTTGCTACACAGTTGAGACTCACAGAAAACCCCCTCCTTAGCTTCCTCAGAGATGCAGGCATGTGCAACCACATCTGGTTTTGGGGCCAGCATAATGTTTGGTATTGGGGAACAAACTCAGGACCTTGCACTTGCCAGGCAGATGTTCAGATTCCTGGCTATCTCCCCAGCCCTCCATTTCTAGATTTTGAGGAACCTTCATACTGTGCCCAAATGGCTGTTCTAATTTACATTCCCACTAACAATGTAGAATTGTTCCTTTTCTCTTCAGTCTTGTCAGCATATGTTATCATTTGATTTCCTGATTGATAGCCATTATTTTTGGAGTAAGGTGGTATCTCAATGTTATTTTGATCTGCATCTCTACAGTGTCCAGTGAGGTCATTTTATAATTAATCTACTGGCTACCTATACTTCTTCTGACAAATGGCTACCTACGTGGAGAAGATTGAATGGAGACCCAAACATCTCACCATGTACTAAACTGACAGAGACCGCTACAAAGCAACCTTATATTATATTAACCAATTTCATTTTCATGTTTATTTCTGAGTTTGTCCCAGGCCTAGGGCCCTTGTCTTGAGATAGAGTAACTGTCTGGAGTAACTGAACCCCTATGAGTTTCTGGTCCCATGGAGGCCTGTAATGGTGAGTGGAGCCACGATACCTCAAAGTGCAAGGCCAGGCCATGGCTAAGGACACCTGGCTGCAGCCTCAGCCACCTGGGTGAAGACTGTAGCTGCCAACATCACCGTCCTGGCTGGAGCCCTTTCTGGAGATGACACAGCTCTTCACAATTAGCATAATATCTTAATCAGACAGCTCCTTGCAAGAGTCTTGACTTTCTTCAGTATTTTCCTGCCTTATTTTTATAGCTAAGTAAATATAGGCTGCCCAGAGAAGACCTTTGTCTGAGCTCCTAGAGAAACTTGAATTCTGTTGCAAGGCTTTGGTCTTCTTTGAGTCCTAACATCATAGTGCTCCAATCCTTTGGGAGGTTTCTGGCTTTTTCAGCCTGCAGGACCTAAGGGATAATATTAACCTTTTACTAAATTAAAATTAAAATGAATCAAAGACAAAAATTTTAAAATGGAAGCACTAAATATTAAGGAAAATAAGATAGGTAAAACTCTTGAAGACACAGGTGTGGGCAAGAATTTCCTGAATATAACTCCATCAGCTCGAGAAACAATATTGAGAATCAAAAAATAGTATCATATCAACTCAAAACAGCTTCAGCATATCCCAGAAAAGAATCAACAAATTAAAGAGACAAACTACAGAACCGGGAAATAATTTTGCCAGCTCTTTATCAGACAGAAGACCGGCATTAAAAATACATAAAGAACTAAAAGAAAAAATTGGACCTCCAAAATAGAAGCAAAATGATCAAAATATGGGCAACAAAAGTGAATTTACTATTTATATAAGGCATAAATTCCGTTTTATGAACTGACCTTTGAAGAGTAACGTACCCCACTTTCTGTGTATTTTATAACTTTGTAGCTTGCCACATACAATATGTGCTTGATGAAGTTTCTTTTGCTGTTTTGTGCTTCTAAATGTTCTTTCTTTCCATGTTTTGAGAATCTTGGGTAGGAAGGAGGTTTACTGCTTTATTGTATGCTCACAATGGTTGGAAAAACAGTGGCAGACTAATGACCAAGGGTCAAAGAAGTTGTGCACACTCTTGATGGGTTCCTCTACATAACACATGAAGTATCCACATTTCCTCCTGTATCGCATGTCTTCAAATCATTCGTTTTCTATTGCTGTTTTTCTGTTTCTGTAACACATCATCTCCCTCAGTAAATCTCACTTCTGAAATCTCATACTGGGTAGTACATTTATCCAGCTTTAAAATATCACCAATTTTATTTTATGCTGACTAATTTCTGACCTTCAAAGTTTTATTTTAGTCTAACTAGTTAACTACACTAGTCAATGTGAGGCATTTGTGATCAATTTTTTTTTTACTTCATATTTAGGACATGTCAGTTATATTCTCATTTCTATTTGATGAATTTTTTGTGCAGCTCTGCTACAGTGACTGGCTTAGTGGAACAACAACATTTTGTTACTAAAACAATTTTTTGAGTTCTTCATGAATTGATAGAATGATGCATTGCTGAATAATGATACTAAATTGGCAGGCTTTCATTTTATTTTATGGTGTGTCTCCCTTCACATTTGCTTCAGATGGCCTGCAACATATCTGTAAATTTATGGAGCCCTGAATATTTGGCTATATTATTTCTTTCTTCACACATTGTCACTCGATGTGACAAAATGATAGGGCTTTCCTGGGATAGCAGAAGCAGAGAGGCAATATTAGCATTAAGAAGTAGTATTATTTATCCACTGTTAGCATTTGAGGGTACATGAGGTTGACACAGTAATTTCAAAAGGATTAAAAGCACAATGGCAGAATCTGTAATGTTTATTAACAGGCAAAGATAAATGATAATTTGGTGCTTGGAATGCTAGTGCAGAACACAATCAATTTGGATTAGATGCACATTACCAAATTGAATACCTTTTATTTCTGCATAATGTTGAATCATGAATCAGATTTTTATTTATAACCCTTGACTATAGAAGCAATTGAAATTCTGAGTTCATCCTAAATTGCTTATTATCAAAAAAAGTACAGCATGTTTTCATATTTCAAAGCATACTCGATTACTTAAGGGTAAGTATTTAATCAGTTTTAAGAAATATAGACAGTCAATGAATCTATTTTCATCTA
The DNA here is from genome assembly GCA_004027165.1 of Ctenomys sociabilis. Taxonomy (NCBI): domain Eukaryota; kingdom Metazoa; phylum Chordata; class Mammalia; order Rodentia; family Ctenomyidae; genus Ctenomys; species Ctenomys sociabilis. Next base: position 29,994 of record PVKA01001466.1, read on the forward strand.
GAAATAATATTTTACAATGTCAAAGGGAGAACTGCCTTAGATCATACTGGAACTATGAGAATCCACTTTTTACACATAGATAAAGGGAAATATAGGAGAATATATTACCCAGGAAAGGAGAAAGCATATTTAGAATACATGTGATTTTAGAAAACTGTTGATAGTAAGGAGACTTAGACAAACTTTTGAAGTATTCAGTGATAATGATATCTGGTGGAACATAGAAAGCAATAAAACTTTCCTCAGGCCTCCCAAGAGGGAAGTTGCCAGTAGGAAGCTGCGGACTTGAGAGATAGTTATGAATGTGCTCAGTGAAGGAGGGTTGCGTCAGTGGTGAGTTTTGGTCCAGAAAGACCAGTTCATGGGACAGATGTAACCAAATGCCTTGAATTAAGAATGTTTTCTTCTGAACCAAATAGGTTAAGATGTATATTTTTTGTTCTGTGCTATTCGATACAATCTACCATACTGATATCTGTCAATCCTGAAATACTATTTAAAGCAAATGTGACACAATATATTAAATAATTACTAACCACCATCCATCCCATTGCCATTGCAATTACTGAGAACATGAACACATAACAAATATTTAAAAACAGTTCCAAGGGAGAGAAATTGCTTCTACAAACAAACATTAAAAAATATTAAGCTTGCTTGCTAAACTGTACACTCACACAAATAAAAGGATTTATAGGGGCTAGTGAGATAGCTTAACCAACTAAAGCACCTTGCTTGGGCAAGTACAGGAATGATGGTTTGATCCCTAGCACCACATGCAGCGCCAGCCCGGCCCCCAGGGCTGGTTTAGCCTACCATAATCTGGGCATGGTGTTGCAGTCCTGTTATCCAGCCATGGAGAGGCTCCAACTTTAAAACCCAAATTGATAAACAAAAGTTTCAAAAACCTCATGTGCAACCTGTTTACAAAGGACATAACCACTACATAAGGATACAGAAAAACACTAAAAATGAAAAAATAGAAAAAAGATACTTCAGGAAAATATTGACCCAACTATACCTAGTCTAACAATAATCATACAGAATAGACATTAAGGAAAAGATCACTAAGTAGAGATAAAGAATGGTATTTAATAGCAAATAACTTAATTTACCAAGAAAATATAACCATAAATCTTTTTTTTAATGTATTTGGTGCAAGGTCTTACTACACAGCTTAGACTCCTAGTGATCCTCCTGTCTCAGCCTCCCCAGTGCTGTGATTACAGGGCTGTGCCACCACAGCCAGTCTCGGTAGCCAGGTCAGCACATGCGACAGGGACAGCTATGGCAGGTGGTGCCATGTATCAAAGCCTGGTCTTCGCACTTGTCTAAGCAGGTGATAGTCCATGCCGTTATCTCACTGGTGCTTATAACCCTAAATTCTTTTTTTTTTTTTTTTTTTGCAGAACCAGGGATTGAACTCAGACCCTTGTGCTTACCAGGCAAGCACTTATTCTCCCGAGCCATCTCCCTGACCCCAATCTTAAATTCTTAATGTGTATACATTTCATATATAGTAAAGCCCCAAATACATAATATGACAATTATCAGAACTAAAAGGAGAAACAGACTCTCAATTACCAGAGAGATTTTAATATGTCTCTTTCAGAAAATTATAGAATAAACATACGAAAAAGTACTAGGCCTGACAGCTTCATTCTTTTCAAAAGCCAGATAGAAAGATAGAATCTAAAAATACTTGAGAGAAGAGCAGAATATATATATATATATATATATATATATATATATATATATTCTGAAAAAAAGGTAAAAATAACAATAAAATGTAGTTTCAAAACAGGATAGCAGGGAAAAAAACAAAAACAAAAGAATAAAAACAGGATAGCAGGACTGTAATGGGGGAAAAAGAAAGGAAGAAAGGGAAAATTCTGGTATTTATAAGATGCTCTATGTGTGCTTATTGTTATAGTTATTATGCACTTTTTGTCTCTTTGTACAGGGTCTCACTGTGCTGCTCAGACTCCTAGTGATCCTCCTGTTTTCAGCCCCCTCAGCACTGGATTACAGGACACCCCCACACCAGTGATGGTGGCCAGCTCAGCCTGGCTGGCAGCAGGGCAGGTACAGCGTGTGGTGTTGGAGATCGAACCCTGATCCCTGCTGTCGTGTAAGCAGGTGTTTAGTCCACTGAGCTATCTTACCAACCCTAATGTGATTATTGAATTGTTTTCCAAATCACAATCCTCATCTTTTTTTTTTTTGTTTCTTTTTTATCTCTATTTTCAAACAAAACATCTCCCCCTAAAAATACGCCAAAAATAGGCTGGCTGAAAGTATGCTAAACCATTGAAAGGATGCTAATAACTGATCTTACAGTGTTTTTAGAATTATGTCCATCAACAGATGAATAGATAAATAAAATGTGACATTTATACACAATGTAGTAAACAGAGATAAACTTGCATCTTTAGTAGGAAAATGGATATAAGTTGGGATTATATGCTAAGTGAAATGAATCAGACACACAGGTTTAAATATTGTATAAGTTGTCTTTTATGAGAAACCCAAATTGTAAAGGATAAAATAGAAGTCAGATAATAGAAAGTAAGGAAATATATCTTTCTCACACGGGAAGATGCCTAAGAGTTGGTGGATGGGGGAGGAAAAGGGAAGAGTGGATTAAAAAGGAATTAAGATATGCACATGGACCAAGAACACACAAGGAAGGTAAACACATACTAATAAAAAAGAATTATGTAGAAACATAGAGGCCCTAGACTTGGCTTGCTGAAGTATGTGGGCTATCCCTGGCTGCATTCTTAATATCATGGGTATAATTGTTAACTGATTGTGTCATGTAAGAAACACCCTTATGAGTTGGCTCAGCATAGTTCTGGGTGTGGAACACTCACCCCAGGGGAGGACTGTTCTTTTGAATGGTATAAAAGAGAAACAAAGGAGGAAGGCTTGCTTCTGTTTCTCTGGAGGAGTGTCAATGTTTGCCTTCACCTTGAATGTTGTCTACTGGCTTCCAGAACAGATCTTTCATCTTTCCTTGCAGATCTTTTGACCTCCCAATGTGGACTCACAGAGAGCAATGTGCTGAGCTCCAGACCTTCGACTGGATCTTTTTGATCTAAGACATGTAGATAGAACTTCTGTACTATTCCACACCCAACTCTGTGAGCAGACATTGTAAGCCAACCTTGTAAGTTCTTGTGTGCTTGTATATCTTGCATTAAATCTTTCTCTAATAAGCATTAATGGATACAATGAATAAACACAAACAATATGGCAAGTGACTGGATGATTAATTAGACTACCAGTTAACTATGCCTTTGGAAAGTTGCCATTGCCAAAGCTTAATGTTCAGTAAATTGTTTCTTCTTTTGGCATGAAACAATTAATTAGAATTCATTGTGGTTAATCCTAAACTTAAAAGACAACTCTTTCACCACTCAACTCATCTCTGATGTAATAGTCTTTCTTCACCTGATACTAGTTACAACTTTTTTCTTTCAGACATCTGATTTTCCACAATCTCTGAAATTTTCTCAGTGCTATGATTCCTCACTAGCCTGACACCTCCATACTAATTTTGTAATAAATTTCTACTAAAACTTGTTTAATTTTAATTTAATATTTTTCCTCAGGAACTTTTCTATTTCTCTTCATTGATCATTAAAGCTCCAAAATACCCAAAAGAAAATTAGTTAATAATTTCACAGAACTAAAAGAATCTGTATCAATTTTCTTAAAGACTTGTGCACTTCACTCCCTCTTACAAAAATGAAATGCTTTTTCACACTTTACCTTGTCTAGATACAAATATATCACCTCTTAGTAAAGCCAATAGAAAATTAATTGACATTATTGATATATAAATATTGAACTGTGCTTTTCTTTTTTTTTCCCTCTTGCAGGAGATATTCCAACCTATTTGTCTTTTTAAGCTTTGCAAATTTAAAATACATTAATGTAGGTTATTTCAGTGCATTACAAATTCACCTCACCATCTGTTAACATATCTCAACTCTAACTCAATGGCACTTTTACCTGTATTATTCATTTTTCATTATCCTGTAATCCGAGGCTCTCTGCTAAGACTCTGTAAAACATAACTATTAGGTCCAAAATTGGGGATAACCATCTATTGAGATACAGATTAGATTGTCAAGTTATTTCAGCAGGCTAGACCAACTGCCACTCAAATGTAGAGCAAGCCTCCCACCAGCACCTATTCCAGCCACAATTCACCATTAAAATTTTCCACATTCATTTAAGTTTGCCTCTAGCACCAAGTGGAATTAACTTTCCAAAGTACTTCTCCTGTATATTTTCATCCAAATGAGGCTTTACAAACCTCCATTTCCCCAAAGAGAGTTCCTATAGAGGTAAAGACAAAAAATTCAGATTTTATGAATCTTGGGTCAGGACACCATCTGTCACAATCAATTGTCTTTCTTCTCAACTTTTCCTTATTAATAATTCCAGCAAAATATGTATGAGGTAAAGCTATGGAACAAACATGGTAGGTAGCCTAGAAAATTTCAGAGTTTTAAAATCAATTCAGTGTTAGTGCAATAAGCAATAGACTATATTTACAAGTTGCTGAGATTTATCACAATATCTTAGAAATTTTCAGTAATCTAAGAAATACTGTCTAGTAAAGGGAGATAAGTTAAATAATAATTGAATTGCATGCATTTACTAGAATGCCATGTGACAAAACTAATGATAAAAATTTACTTTTGTGACTTGAAAGCTAATTTGTAGGATTTCTTACTATATATCTAAATTGTATATATAATTTAAAGCATTTTTAAGGGTGATAATTTCACTTAAGTTATTTTTTCCTTTATATAAAAACTTTTGTTATGGTTTTTATGTTTCATTAAAATGGATGACATAAACTTCTGTCTCTATCCAGGAAAGAGAAATAGTGGTCAGTTTTGCTATTCTGCACCAAACAACTGAAAATCTAGAAAAATACATGAAACTGTGATTTTCAGATGCTTGGTACCAGGTAGTATAGAATAGAGAAACTGAAGAAGAAGAAAATGTGTGAGGTGAGGCCTAGAGATTTTCTGCTGAGTGTCTGCAGCTTAGAAATGAGAATCCAAAAATGAGTCTGGAGTATCCCGAGTTGAGGAAACAGAGGCGAGAACCTGAGGAGCACAGTGTGACTAAAAGAGCAGGGTGGAGTACTAGCAAGAGAAGAATGCAACAGTGACTTAGTCAATTTTTTCACCAGTGGAACAACATACTCAATACCCAGAGTTCTAAGGAGGATAGATTTATTTTAGATTGTGTTTCATATCATACTTGGTTGACTTTAAGGCAGGACAGCATAATTCAGGGACATAGCAGAAGAAAGTGTCTCACAGTATGGCAAATAGGAAGCAGAGAACTAAAGAAAGAAGCCAAGAAGGGGGCTGGGGAGATGGCCCAGTGGAATAGGTGCTTCCCTGGCAAGTGCCAGGGCCTGAGTTCAATCGAAAGAAATCAAGAAGGGAGATACACTCTTCTAATCCATGATCCTAGAGGCCTGCTTCTTCCAACCAGACCCCACCTCCTCATCCTCATAGCAGGTCAGCTATATTACACCATTATCCAGCACCTTTCGAAAGGCTGACTAATAAGCACACAGAGTACTTGGAGGACATTTAGAACTTCCGAAACAGCTTTTGCCCTAGATAGAAGGGTCAGTGTGAGTGAGAGCCAAAAGATTGTACCTCCCTTCCTAGTGTTTTGTCTTTGAGTCAGCCAAATATAGCCTGAAACATCAACTAATATAAACCTCTTCTCTTAAATTATGGGTGTCTGGTATTGTGTCTTAGGTACAAGGAATGTGACTAAGACATATATTCAAGAGAAGCAGGAAAGGTCAAAAGAGAACCAAACTAATCTAGAGTTAAAAAAAAGTACCATGTTGAGATAAAAAATACTCAGGATGGCATTAACAGCAAATAAATGTGATGAAATGAAATCATGAAAAATACTCAGTTCTTTCCAAAGAAGGCAGAAAAGAAAAAAAAGACGGGGGGGGGGGACAAGGGACAGGTAGCACAAAGTCAAGCTAATAGCAGGATAGTAGACTAATACCAAAGGAAATCAGTATTCACATTTGTGTTTTTTACTTTAAACAATTCAACTAAAAGCTAGAGATTATCAGATTAAATCATAAAAGAAATATCTGCTAGATGACCATTTTAATTATATGAAACAAGTAGGGTAAGCAAATATAAAGAAACTGATATATCTGTATTACTATAAAGTGAACCAAAAGCAAATTACAATGTGTATATTGACATAAAGTAAAATAAATTTCAGAATGAATATTACCAAAGATAATAAAGATCATCATTCAGAGATACATATTTGTGAAACTTGTAACAGAACTTCAGTCCTAAAGGAAAAATAGATTAATTCACATCAACTAATGACATACACTCTAAAATTTTCTTTTCTCTACATTACAACTGGCCCTACTCAGTGCAATAAGAGAATGAAAAGAGATAAAAGATATCTAGGTTGAAAAATAAGAAGCAAACATGATATGATTGCTTCTGCTAAAAATTGTAGGGAAATTACAGAAAGGATCCTGAAAGTAGTAACTTGAACAAAGTTGAAGAATAGATTTAATAAATGTGCTGGAATCATGTGATATCCACATGCAAAATGTGAGCCGTAATGCTTATCCTACACAGTGACAGGAAGTTAACTCAAAGTGGATATGTAAATTAACAGTCGACTTAAAATTCAAAAATTTGTATAAGGAATACATGACAAAAAAATCAATGACTTTTGTTTCGTTAAAGATATGTCAAATGTAAGACGTATTACTTGAAAGGAAAAACATCAATAAACTAGTTTGCAAGATCAAAGAAAAACTTCTATCATAGTGTACATAGAAGATTTACTTATAATACTCAAGAATACAAAGTAACTAAAATTTCGGTTGATCGGTTAAACCACCAAAACCTGAGTAATTTTGTCATCAAGGTACAGAGATATGGTTCTGGGAGACCCATGTTTTTCCTTTAAAATATTTCCATTAGTGAGTAATTAGTCTGAATTTTATGAATTTGATTATACTAAACAATGAGTACTTAACAGGAAAGAAATATTATTTTTAATATTTATTGAGTATTTATGAAAAGCATTCAGATTTTCAACATTGTTTTTTGTGTTCTACATCTAAAAAGAAAAACAAAAAAACTCTTACATGATCTACAATGAATATACTAATAGCGATTTACAAAAATAACCTTTAGATAAATTATCACAGTTCAGGCAGTGTGGCCAAATAATGGCAGCATGTTTCATACACACTTATCACTTACACTGACAACATGTAAGTTTAGCTTTCCTTGCCTTTTTATAGGATATACTTGGCATTTCAGTTGTCTTGCTGTTTTATCAGGAGATTGTTATATTATACAGTGTATATTTAACAGGAACACAAAATGTCAATAAAAGAAAGTACTAAAGTCAATATATATTGTGCATTTAGAATAAACATTTTCACATCAGCTGTACACTTGCTTACAGAACCTAAAAGGTAATGTCAAAAATGAATTCATACATGAACTGCAATGAAAATATCAAGAGAAATCTATCACAAAGTTAAGTATTACTTCAACTGTCATTTTTTACACATGAAAACTGCATGTTCTGTGCATACATCTTGCTTACTCTAGCAGCAAATGTACCTAGCATTCCTTTCTCATATGGAAGTCTTGTCACTTCTTTTTCTGTTTTGTCGAGAGCTTTATACTATATTGTACAATATGCATTTTGAAGCAAAATAAGATATCCATAAAACAGAATATCAAATATGTAATGAATGCTTACAATAGACATTAACATTTTCCCATCAGTTGTTTACTTGCTTACAAAACCTAAAAGATAATATAGAAAAACTAAAAATTTATAGGAAGTACATTATAAACACAAGCAAAAGTCTACCACAGGGCCGGCTTGATAGCTCAGCAGACAAGTGCCTGCTTAGGCAGACAGCAGCTACCTGGGTTTGATTCCCAAAATGCAGCGTTGGCCCCGCCCCCAGGGTGCGCTGAGATGAAAATTGAGATGGCGCAGTAGCACGAGCTTGTAATCCCAGAGCTTCTGAGGCTGAAAACAGGAAAAGAAGAAATAAAAAAAAATAGAAAGGTATAACACAATTGAAAGGAAAGTGAGAACTTAAGGATTAGACAATGAAGAGAGGGCAAAGAGAAAAGCTAGGAAACACGACGGGGGCAAAAACCATACATTTATATGCACAAGACGGTTAAGGCAATGATCCTGAGAATCTTCAGCAAGTTTTTGAAATTAGCAGTTAATTGGTAGGATTCTCTCCCTGACTAACTCTGTATGCTGACACATGTGAACTGAACAACTATCGGCACTGAAGATAGCCTGTGTAATACTAGGGTCATGCCTGGAATGCCTGTCATTCTGGTGTTTTAAATACATACTGCTTGTCACGTCATACCAATTACTGCCTTGTCTCTCAAGTAAGTGATTGTTTTGAATAAAAAGGATACTAAATGAAAACTAGCGACTAGGACTCTCCTTCTACAGTGCTGTATATGGTTAGATTTCCAAATTTCTGTGTAAAAATATGTAATTGCTGTATTCCTACTTTCTAAATAATCTTTATTTTTTAACTTTCTCTTCATATTCTGTAGGCACTTAATATTTTGCATATCAAAACTTGATGGAAAATACCTGTTCCATGTTATGCCTAAGGTGTTTGATACTCAGACAGACAGGTTAAGCTCAACTGCCTATGTTGTAGGATAATAATAATAAGCTTCTCTTCTGGAGGGTTAACAACCTAAATTTGCAGATAAAAATTAGAGAAAAAGAAGGGCTGGAAGTATAGCCGACATTTTGACTCTAGCCTTTCAAGGTCAGTGAGGACTCAGGTCATAGGAGAACCTGTATTGTAACATCATGTAACTCAGTTGTGTCCAAATTTTCCGATCAAGGATATTAGGGGGCTACGAAAGAAAGTGATCGATGAGATAGAGTGTGCCTAAGGAGCGTCACATGGAGAGAAAACATTCTCTCAGGCTTTCACAGAGAGCAAATTGCTCAAGCAATACCCATGACTCATCTGCATGGCTGACACTGACAAAGGATCTACGAACTGTAGTACAGGGTTATGGGATAAGTCCTGAGAGGATTTGACTGACCTTGTCAGATACAAAAGTTACATTTCTTGTTATATAGGTCTTGCTTTATGTTGGTCTTAACCATCCAGCAGAAAAGTATAAAAATGAAATATAAAAATAAAACCATATTAATACGCTGAACTGTCATCCGATTTAGACATTGCCAATCCTGTGGATAACCCACTACTATTGGGAACAACTGGACTATATTGGAATATTTTCCTGAATTCATGAACCTATAATATTTAAATGGCAATGGAATACCATCTCTGACAAAACTAAACAAAATAAGGGGATACAAATGAAAGATAATTTTGTGTCTGTATATTCAAAATAGGACAGATATACAGCTATATTCTCTTAATTCATTGAATAGAAAGATTTGTTCTAATAGTTCTTGCGGATAGGATATCATGTCTGTATTTGTAGTATGAATAACCACTAAGAAGACAACAATATGCAATGTATTAATTATTGAAGCTGTCCTGCTAATCAGTTTTGAAACTGTCTCATTGCTATTTGTTTCTGATTAAAAGTATTTAAGAAATTAAAAAAGAGGGAAATCACTATGAGTCTGATTTACATAGTGAGGCCCTCTAGTCCCTGTCTGAACACAGAAAAAAAGTCCACCACAGAAATAAACTTTGAACTTTGCTTCAACTGTCACATAAAAGTAGCCTTCATATGTGACAACTGCATGTTCTGTACCCAAGTATCAGTTGCATTGATAGCACATATGTTCTAGTTTTCTGTACTTTCTGAAGGGAAGTTGATATCATTTTTGTTTTTCTGTTGTAGTTTGTCTTTGTTATTCTGTGTTTGTCTTTTCATCTGTCAGTTCTCCACAGGGTTCCACTAAATTTGTGCATAGTTCCCTGGTCAAAAACATTTTGTTTTTACTGTCCTATAAAGGAGACTCTTATGAGTTCCAATCCCAGTCTTTTAAGAAATTTTCCATGATATTTTGTACTTCTTATTTTCTTTAGAATCAATCAAATTATTTATGCTGCAGAGGTTTAGGATGAAATAAACAGAACCATTGGCAATGTATTGTGTTTCAAGTGACATCATAGTCTTTTCATAGTTCATCAACATCTATTCCACCTGTGGTATTGTTGGAGAAAGTTTTCATCTAAGGGTTACATTTTGTCAAAGTTTATCTCCCCATCATAGGGGCTGGGAAGATAGCCCAGTAGAATAAGCATTTGTCTGGCAAGCACAGGGCCTGAGTTCAACCCCAGTTCCACCAAAAAAAAAGAACTTCCCATTTTGTAAAATACAATTGTGTACTTTATTTTTTTTAATACATTGCATATTGTTTTCTTAGTGGTTATTTGTTGTACAAGGTGCAGACATGATTTTCTATTTAAAAACACAGAGCAGATCCCTCTATTCATTGAATTAGAACTTTCCATTTTGCATCTGTATACACAAAATAGGATAGATATACAGCTATTTTCTCTTAATTCAATGAGAAGAAACATTTGTACCAATAGTGTTTGGACAGGATATCATGTCTGCCTCTTGTACTATGAATAAACACTACAAAGACAATAATATGCAATGTATTAATTATTGAAACTGTCCTAGTAATTAGTTTTGAAACTGTCTCATTGCTATTGGTCTCTCAATAAAATTAATAAAAAAATTTCCATCATAGTGAAATGCTGACATCATCAGTGTCAGTTTGTTTTCTTTGCACTATATGAGAGAAATGCTGTACCTTTTTGAAATCCAGAGTATGTACTATACAATTGTCTGTTTTGAAATTATAATAGTCATTTGGAATTTCTGCTTTGTTCCTGTGTACATTCCTGGACTGGTCAACTTCTGTTGATTATCTACTAGCAAACCAATTGTTGAATGTCACATTCCAATTAGTTTAAAAGACGAGGGCAACAGGTCTGTTCACACACATCATTTGGCTTGTTATTATATGTTAAAGGACCTGATGGATGAATTCCAAGATAAATATCTAAATTGAAAGCATAGTAAGTCTTAGCTTCTGCAAGGGCATACATTTTTATGGTATATATTGACCCATTGCTTTGAAATAAGTCTTTTTCATTCCTCTAATCACCATGAGAAATCCCTGCTAAGTAAAGAAGAACTAAGAACGCTTTCATTTCACCTAGTAAGGGGTAATAATAAATGCATTTTTAATATGACTATTGTTGCCTACATAATGTTTTATTTGTAATTCAGTCTGTATATTTCACTGCATCTTGCAGTATTATGTCTGTAATAGTTTAAAACACTGAATGGCAGTGGTACCATTCTGTCCAATACCTTTTACACTTGACAAGACTTTCACTATATTCTTGCACTTAGTTCTAACATTAGATCATTATATCTTATTGTGTGGCCATTTTGCAACATTTCTTAGATATGTACTCACATTTCTGTTTTTTTCATCACCTGAATCAAGGAAGCCTGCATTCTCTGTGTCTGTACTTCTATTAGACATTGTTTAAAAAGAAACCCTTTTTAAAATAAAATCCTACAGTGGTGTAGTTCTATTGGATCTTCTGTGATGCTTGTGTGAACATATGCAAAACAGGTACATAGAGTATAGGGTGGACAAAAATCCCACGTTGCCACTTTTGCGCACATACACACATCTTGCCATTCATTATACCAAGTGGGTAAATACATTTAGATTGTGGGGAAGGGCGTGAGATGCACAGCTGGCTACTAGTATGCTAAGCACAATTTACAGTAGAAAAGTAAGGAATGCACCCACTAGACCCAGTCTTGTGTGCCCAAACAATGACAAATTGTGATCTGAAATATTACTCAGGAATAAAATACAGTGAAATGTAGATAAATGAATCATATCAGCATGATGAATCTCAAACAATTTTCCAGAGTAAAAGAAACCAGATGAACAAAAGAGTATGTGCTACATATATCTACAATATATAAACTACTCATATAAAATCCTAGAATGCTGAAATTCACATTAATGGCGTAGTCATACTAGTTGTATAACAGCTGTTGAAGAAAAATGGACAGAATATTGAGAAGAGAAAAAGAACTTTTCAGAATGAAAGATGTGGTATTTTGATTTCTATAATTGTTTTATGAGCACATATATGTATCAAAATTCATCAAATTCCAGCATATAATATAAAATTTTGTTTAAAGATACATATATTTGTAAAATAAAGTACAAAGAGATACAGAAATTTATAATTTTCTAGTCTACTCCAACTAACTGTTTCTAGTTAGCTGTGTGAGCTTAGAAAATACTGTTTCTATGTTCTCTATATTCTTTTTTAGGAAGAGTTGGAAAAATGCAATAAAATTTAAAAACATTTCTTATGAATCTGCAATAATATCATCTCAATGTTATTGTACATTTATTAAATACCTAACATTATATTCACTTTACACCATGAAATATGATTTAGAGAAATCAATTGCTTTTTAAAAGTCACAAGGTAAATAAATAAAAGATCTACAGCCTAACACTCCACCAGACTTTGCAGCCTGTATTTGCAGCTGATCTGCCACATATCTATAAATATAACTGTCTGACCAGTGTTCATTCCCAAGTAACTTTCCTACTGACTTAGCTTTGATATTTCCTATAATCGATTATTTTCCCTACACATTTGCCTCCAATTTTCCATCTTTTTTTGTGGCTTAACATTGAGTAAAGAAAATTTTTCATTTGATCTGTGGAATTTAATAGCATAGCTCTTATTGATGCGAATGTGAGTCACCAACCAGCACTGCATCTATTGCACTGATCATCTATACTGACACTATTTTATCACGAACATAGCAGCTCACGAATTACAAAGGTTTAATATCATTTGTCACATTTCTTTTTAATTTTCCATCATTTTCTTTACACTCAAGAAGAGTATGAAAAGTTATTCATTGTGTACAGGATAATATGTAGTCTCTCTTGCTTATGGAATTTAACTTTACTTGAAAGGAGAGATGGTATAAATTTCTCATGAGACCTTTTATACTAGAGATCAGTTATGAGCTTGTTTCTTTGGCTTTCCTATATTTCTCAGAAGAGAGCATATAGTATATGTAATCAAACCAAAATACTCTTCTAAATAATTAATTAATTAATTAAGCTTATGAATAGAGGAAAACAGCTCATTGGAAAAATTTCACCACCACAAATCAGCCTTGGACCCTCTTCCTGTCTTAAGTGGACTATATTGTTGCTAAATGTCATAATTGCCTGTTGGTGAGCTGACTATTAATAATCTGTTGAACTTTAGAACAATTTATTCACATCATAGTTTAGACTTTCCAAGACAGAGCCAAACTAAGAATTTCAGGAGACATGCAAAAAAATTAAAAATCCAGAGAGTGAAAGGATAGCACAAAATGCTGAAACAAACTAGCTATGTTGTACTCTTTAAAAAAAAAAAAACCAAAAAACTGGGAATCAAACTCAAGATCTCATGCTTGGCAGGCATATACCATGCTGCTGAGTTATATTCAAAGCCACACTCTTTTTTATGAACCTCTATCTTTCCATATTTCTCTTGTGTTGTCTTTTTTTCCTATTTCAGATGATTCTATTAGTTTTTAACTTCTTCCAAGCAAGACACTTAGAAAATTCACAGACTGAAAGTCAAGTTTCATGTCTTTTACTCTCTTTGTTACTTGCGTTCTGGGCTATTCTCAGAGGTCTCAAGTGCCTTCAAGGACAATGTGATGGCTTACAGCCTGGTAGTTTGAGTCACTTTTCATCCAGCACAAAAGATAAACGATGTCAGAAAAAGCCTTTGAGAGTAGGGAACACAAATATTTGAATTTATTACTGTACGATATTGAAAGGAATGTTCTTATTTATTTATTTAGTACCAGAAATTGAACTCACAATCTCATGCTTGCCAGGCAGACATTGTACTGCTGAACTACAATCCTAGGTCTTGCCATGTTTTTTCTTTAACTTTTGAAAATAGCTTTATCAAGATATAACTGATCCACTGCACACATGTAATGGGAGCTGTAAGTGTTAACAAGTGTCGGTGGTGAAAACATCACTGCAACAGCACTTCATTTTCTCCCTTACATCCCTTTCCCTCCCTTCATCCATCTGTCTGCCACTCACACTCAACCTCGCACTCATTTGTGTGAGTGGTGCCTAGAATTAAAATTTCTAAATGCAGTTTTGAAAAAGTAAATATTGTTAGGTTCCACACATTCAGCCTAGATATGTTTTTTTTTAAAAGTCCCAAGTGTAAGCCCACATTTTGGTCTAGCCACAAGTGAGAACTGTGGAATTGTCAGTCTCTCCAGACAAGACACCTACTATCCAGTTTGCTTCTGTTCCCACAGCCCTTTGTTTCATTTTTTGATGTACGGCTTTTGGTCTTTGCCTCTATTATATCTGTCACTCAGTGTACCCTCCATTTCATCACAAGCACATATCAGTCTCTCCAAACACCACAGGTCTTCTTGTGTTACTTTCATTCTCATTGTTTTGAAATGCTTTCTCAAGCTAGCTCAAAAGTTAAGTATTAATCCTTTCTCTTTTGACAGTCTCCGCTCACAGAGCACTTTGATCTTAAGTATTAGGGAAGATGTCACAGTGTTAATCATTTGCACATCTGACCTTTCTGCTAGATAGATGACCTCCTCAAGTCCCAGACAGACATTTTGTTGTTCTTGGTTTCCCAGCATGTAATTTAATTTTCCACACAAAACAAAAATAACATGTGTACTTTTAAATGCCAAGTTAAATGAAATCTTAAAAGCCTAGATCTTTATCCTATGTATTCTATTTAAGAGGACTATAACAATTCTTAAAAACACTAAACTTTTTAACTATAACTCCAATTTAAGTGTGTGTGTATCTGTGTGTTTGTGTGTGAGTGTGCATATGCATATGTGTATGTGTGTGTGTTTCAACTATGGTAATGCCACATGTTGCCTAATTTAGATACAGTAACCACAGGATTTAAATGTGTCATGAACACTGTCCTCTGTGACCCCATAATCTCCTTGATCAGAAAATTTGGGACACCACTTAGTTACAGCAACATTGGACAATTGCCAGTTGTGCTGATAACTCACTACTGTTATGGACTATTGGACTATATGAGGTTATTTTGTTGAATTCAAGTACCTACAATCTTTGGACTGCATCAAATATGAAATGGTGCTTTAAAGACTTCTCCAAATACAGCTTCTCTAGCAGCAATAGAATACCCAACTCTGACAAAACAACAAAAAAGGGAGATGTAAATAAAGGTCCATTTCATTGTATATGCACAGAGAAGTCAAATGGAGTACACCTACAAGGAACAGTGTCTTTGCTGAGGTTGGATACTCTTTCTCTCAAAAAAAAAAAAAAAAAGAAAAAAACATAGACACAAAATTGTTAGGATAGATACACAGCTACTTTCTCTTAATTCAATAAGACGAAAGGTTTGTACTAATATTATTTAGACCAGATATCATGTCTCTAATTAACTACTATGAAGACAATATGCAAAGTATTAATTATTGTAACTGTCCTACTAACCGGTTTTGAAACTGTTTCATTGATATTTTTATCTTTTTTCCATTAAAATGAATAAAAATAAAATAAAAGTAAAGTAAAAAAATAAATATGTCATGGAAATTATTCATTAGCACTGCAGTAGCAAGTTTTCTAATCAATTTTCCATGATTTAGAAAATACTTCTTTATTTATTTTGAAAGAGTGGAGCAGGAGCCAGGAGATTCAATCCGGGGCCCTGTGCTGCCAACCCCACCCACAGGGCACACTGCGATGACAACTGAGATAGGGCATGGTGGTGCGGGCCTGTAATCCCAGCACTTGGGAGGCTGTAACAAGAGGATCACTATGAGTCTGACTGACACACTAAGACCCTGTAGACCCTATAGACCCCTCCCTAAAAGTACAAAAACAAAACAAAGGAGCAACAAAAATCAAAAGAATGCAAAAACAGTGATAGAAAAGAACATTAGGAAAGATACAAGATTTCACTAAGCAAGTGATAGGAATTCAACAATGGTTGCTGCATTACATGATGCTATCTTAAAACTAGTTCGGACTTCCAGTTATAAACTTGTAAGATTTGTTTAAAAGAAAGTAAAACAAACAATAACAAAGAAGTTATAAGAAGCAAAAGAGGAAAACAATCTGAATAAAAAGAAATTTAAACCCTAACTGCTCCTTTCAAAAGACCAGCCGAAATCAACAATACAATTATCGAAACTATTCTGCATATATACCTGTATATATTTTTCCCTTCTTTCATTTGTGCTTAAAAAATATTTATTGTGTGAGTTAACCAGTGTCTGAGTTCTTAAACTTTCTTCCCACTCATACATGCATGTAGGACTGACCCTTTCATCCATTATTCAGCGTAAGTGCATAATTAATCAAGTATACACTAATCAAAACTTCTAATTGGAAGATTCCTGTTCAAGAAATTCCTTTTGGTAAATTCTTTTGTTTCTTTAGCTTTCCTTGTTACATTTCTTTTCTTTCATGACTCTCTCACTAACATTCAACTCATTTCTGACTAAAGGCCATAATACTTCTGTTAGGTCTTTAAAAACAATACCTTGAAAAAAACTTTCTGCCTCAAGTTTCTCCTTAGGCCAAATATTGTCACAATTCATTGCTGTTTCTCAGTAGCAAGCATGAAAAAAATTGGCTTATTTTTTGACTCAGTTCTTTTTCTAAAGCATTTTGGAATGCTTACCACGTTCTGAAGGCTCTATATGAATACACTGTAGAGGATAAAGAAGTGAGTACTACCCAGTGCATCTCTTCAAGGCTCTTTACAATATACTAGGAACAACTGAAAAATATGTATTTCAGCTAATGGAAGCAGCTCACACAAAAGCCCAGAAAGTGGGATATCATCCAGTATATGCACAGAGAAGTCACATGGAGTATACCTACCTGGAGCAGTGTCTTTGCTGAGGCTGAGCACTCTTTCTCTCTCTTTCTCCTCTCCCTTTTCCTCTCTTTGATTTTTTTTCCCTTGATGTAAATAAGGGTCTCAAAAGTTGTTTCAACTTAGTATTAAGGTAGTGAAGTCCAGTGGCAAATGAACAGTTTCTATACCATAGGAAATTAAGTCCCTCAACATGATAATTTTGTAGCAGAGTTAAGACTTATGTGGCTATATCATGCTGAGATAATTTTTACTTAAAAATAATTTTGTAACATTTCCTTTGATCTGGTATAAAAAATAACTCCCACCTTGAAGGTTCTGGACCACTGAAGATGTACACCTTATTCTGACCACTCCAGCGCATCTGGTTGTGTTTTGAAAACAAGCATTTGTGAACACAGTAGAGAAGGCAGGCTCAGACCCACAGGGTGACTGCATTCAGACTCGTTTCCTGTCTTCTTTGCCACTCTGATGGATGGTAATAATTTCCCTTTTCTCTGCTGATAATAAATTTAAGCTTCTTCCTATCAGTGCTGAATGTTTCCAGGGTTTTTCTCATCTTAGTCTGGATAAAAATCATCCTTCAGAGGAAGGCGATAGAATTTTCTGTCCTGGCCCCTTGCACTCTTATGAATTAGTTTCGCTTGATCTGAGTATGAGGCAGACAAACAAGTCCTGAGACTCTTAGCAAAGCTGAGCACTCCTCATGTACTGTTGCAGCTCAGGGTCCAGAAGGTAAGTCAGTGATGTTCCTTCCTGTGTGAGGAAGTGCTGGGCTGGGTCAGGGAGCTGAGGACACAGCAACCTGATGGGCTCTGTGCAGTTGGATGCTCAGTGGTCTGCTTCACGTTCTGTTTCTAGTAAGGGACCATTTCCCACCGGAAATCTTCCAGGCTCACAATCTCTCACGGGCAGCCTGGCCACCCCTTAAAACTTGTACAGATGGACTGAGCCATCCCAGTGGTGATGATGCCAACTTAATTTCATTGCGTATTCAAGTGGGTTTTCTAAACACCCAGGTGTATTTTCTGGATCAAGCATATTTTACTTTGAATCAAAAGTCATTTTTGTGGCATGGTCTAAGAACTGCAGCTGTTTTAAGTCCCCAGTTGGGGTAGTCCCTGTGTGATGACGCCAGGGCCTGGGTGACCAGCATCCTCAGTGTGGGATCCAAGCCCTCAGCCGACAATTTAAAGAGCTCTTCTTCTGCCAGTTGCAGAATAATCTTGGATTCTTACAGTGTTCAGGCAGAATACCCTTGAGAGATAGGCACTGAGGATACCTGAATGGGTAAACTGTGTCACTCTGCAAGAGAGAATTTCCAAGAAAATTCCTAACCTTATGGAGCACTTCTATTTGGAAAAGTTAAGATAATAAATAAAATGATTTTATAGCTGGAGAAACCATGAGCTAAACCTGCTCACAATGATAACTTGGGGTTTAATTAATTAATGACTAAAGTACTGTGGCAACACAAAGGACTATATAAATGCTAAATATTATTAAATGTTAATAGCCATGTTCTCAAATAACACTGATATTAATTTAAATTCCTAAACCTTATTATCAGAATGAAATGCATGCTAATGAGGCTTTCCTAATAAATATTTTGTTTATGATGTATTTAGAGTGGTATTACTTATCTTGCTAGAGCAAGTATAAATTACAACACTTGGCAAAAGGGTTGCTGCCTTTTCTTCATGATAATTAAAATGGAAATGTAGAGAAATATAATGAATAAATTAAGCAAAAAATTTGTGTCAGTGACACTGAAGTTCATTCTATACTGAGCCAATGATTCTAGTGTCTTCTTTGACACCAGAATTGTTGCAATATTTTACTGGTCCACTTGCATCTTGTAGGACTCTTCATATTTAATGAACCATAGTTAAGTGTTCAAACAAATAGTATTAAAATGCAAAACTTTAAGAAATTCTCATGGCATTCTTTGAGGTGACAAGATATATGGGATACGAGTAAGTAGGGTAAATACGTATCAGTTTTACATTGTTGTTTGCTTGAGACCATTGACAAGCCACTGTCATTACCACTTAGAGAGAGAGATGAATTTGCCTCCTTTTTCATTCCTTGGAATATCAGGCTAGTAATGCTAGAGCTTGCTTCTTGGGCATTGTTGAATCATTTGTGTTTTAATTAGTGAAGATCTGAGTAAGATCCTCAGGTAAAACATAAAATGTACACATAGATTATTTATACATTGCTTCTCAAATTGTAGCGGATGCTTCAACCTAGCATTGAGATGGTCTGCTCTAGAGGCCCTTCAAGTTTAGCAATCTAAAATTTATTCATACATAGCTGATACATATGGTCAATATTTAATTAAAATATTGTTGTAAAAGTCATGGCCATAAATGCCCAGCAACATAGTTCCTTTTACTTCAAATACATTAACCGCGTTGTCCTTCTCCCTTTCTGCAGCAGTTCTGGAAGTCCTCCTTCATGAGTGTTTTCATGACCTAGCTCTGAAGATAAGGGGGGCGCTGCTGCTGACTGGCATTCACGGGAAGGCATGGTCACAGAAATTGATGTTTTGTCCTCAGCCTTCTTAATTTCTAGATCTATAGCTGTCTGACTTCTGGTTTTTACACAAAATCAAAATGACAATGAAAAGTAAACCTTTTAAGTCAATTCAAGATGTGAAGGCAGCTGTGAGGGCACAGTTGAAGACACTTATGAAAGAAGACTTTCCAAACTGCACCAGAAAGGGGCAAGAGCAATGAAATGTGTTAGAGAAGACAGAGCAAATAAAGGCAATGTCTCTTTTACTGTAGTAAATCTTGCTAATGTTAAGCATTTATTGTATCTTTTGATCAGGCTATGGGTCTTCAGAATGATAGGAAATTTTAAAAAAAGTAACCTTTTACTGGTGGAGATACCACAAATCTTATATCCATCCACAAAAAATAATAATATTGGAAGCAACTTCAGATGGGTATAGAAGAAATAAGACCAGAAATAATCTATTATAAAAACAGAAATGATAACGACAATAAAAGAATTACTAAGCATATCTGTAGAAGACATTGATAAAAAAATTAGAGAAGAGAAAAATTATGGGAACTTTGAACAATATAGGAAAGAAATAGAAAGCATGAAATAGATTCAAAGAGATATCCAGGAAATTTAAAATCCCACTAAAAGACCTTGAAAGCATCAGTACGGCTAGTAATCAGGAAAGGAAAGATCTCTTAAAAGTAACAAGGAGCTAGGAAATAATTCAAGAGCTACAAGATCATGCAAGATGAACAGCACAAGCTTATATTTCTCATATATTTCTTTCTCTGTGTAGATCAGTGTGGACATTCCTCAAAAAGCTAGGATTAGAAACAACCCAAATGCCCATCAACTGAGGTATTTTTATGCAGCAAAGTATTGCTAAGCTACAAGAAAAGATAAACTCGAGGCTTTTATAGGTAAATGGATGCAACTAAAGGTAAATTCATAAGTGAAATAAATCAGACACACAAGCATGAATATCATGTTATCTTCCTAGTATAAGAACTTGAAAGAATAAATAAAATATGAAAGGCACAATATTTATATTAAAGGGGAAGGAAATTGAGCAAAAGGAATAAACAATTTGAATTAAGAAAAGGAGAAAAGAAAAAAAGGAAGGAGAAAAATCATTTATATATACAGGGTAGCTAAGATGGTTGTACTACTAATTTCTATTGGCTTTTTGAAGGCAGCATTTATGCCTTTTTTTACTTTGACCAATTTTATATGCTTCTGTTTGTACTCTCAGTAACTACGTTGAAGACCATCTTGTGCAGTATATTAACCACTGCTGAATACTTACCATCTTGTTTTTCCTTTA
This sequence comes from Ctenomys sociabilis, assembly GCA_004027165.1. Taxonomy (NCBI): domain Eukaryota; kingdom Metazoa; phylum Chordata; class Mammalia; order Rodentia; family Ctenomyidae; genus Ctenomys; species Ctenomys sociabilis. Next base: position 50,873 of record PVKA01001466.1, read on the forward strand.
AATTGTATATTGTTTTTGTTTTGCCTATTGTTTCTCTATCACATTTAATATTAATTAATAAAGAATATATCCTTTCCTCATTAAAAGATGATGAAACAAGCCAAATATTTTTTCTAGCTCTTTCATTATTTGACATTGTTTATTTTTCTTTCTCTGTTACATTCAATTAAGTAACCTGTCTGAAATGTATCATGATAGTCTAAAGCTAAGCTTCAAGCAAACACATTTTCTTCAGAAGTGAGCCTTTATTTCTAGAATTTTTAGAGTTCGGAAAAGGAAGTATGCATATCAATGAGCTGATAATTGTGTAAAGTATTTCCATACTAATGAATTTTTATGACGTGGAACCTATTATATGGAAATAGAGTAGTGCTCTCAGTAGCTAACCAGGTTTGAAGTATTTGGGTTGAGCTACTAGTTGGGTCAGAGCTATGTTAGTTGAACATCTGAATCTGTTTGGATGTGGAAGAAGAAATCATTGTCATGCAAGACCTAGACCTTTGCTGCATAGATTCTTCCTTTAACTAGTCACAAAATAAAGACTTAGAGTCTTATTCAAATAGTTGAAGGAAGCCCCCAGCCAGTATGCCCCCAACTCCCCACACAGGATGCAGCTACAGTGGAGGTGATCATTGTGCCAAATTGTTCTTAATGAAGACACAGTATTGGTTACTATATAGTTATATCGGAAATGGACTCATGTTTCTGAATTGATGTTTTCCAAGCAATAACAATTTTAAGACTTCTAGGTAAATAGCTTTGCTACTGAACTTAACAGGTAAAATTTTCTGATTCCTGGAATTATTTATTCAGAGATGAAATCAGTATACATAACATCTGGCTAGCATCTGACAAGGTTGATCATGAGAATTTACTATTGATGTGAACTGCACATTTTACATGTAATTTCCTATTCAGCCTTCACAGAAATATAGTGACTATTATTGCCTAGAGTAATTCATCTCTATTACATAGACATCTACCTAGAAAGCAGAAAACCAGGGATTTGAACTCGATTCAAGAATCTGTACAATTAATCACTGTATTGCTTATGTGAAATTAATAAAATAACTAATAATATTTTGAATAAAGAATAAATGACTATTTATGGGGCAAATTCTATGTATAAAATAATATTACCTATAAAATGTAAAGTGAAACAATTACAACTATTGTATAAATTTTTTTTATTTAATGTAACCTCTAAATCTATTTCAGCAACATTGAAAGTAAAAGTAAGTCAGGCATATGATGATGCACTCCTATAATCCCAGCAGCGAGGAAGTTCAAGTCCAAGTCCAGCCTGGGCAATTTGGTAACTTACTTTGCCTCAAAATAAAAAAATAAAAAGGTTCTAAACATGATGGAAAAGCCCCTCATTACAAAAACAAAGCAAAACAAAACAATCAAATAACCCAAAGAGTGAAAATACACAGTTGATAGAATGATTGCTCAAACACAGGATACCAACTATGAGAAAAGACCAATACTACCCTTACAATATAATGCAACCAATTATAGAGAAACTGTCCAGGATTTTAATATACTTATGTGATCATTAACAAAGATAGTTTTAATGTAAAGGATATAAATTATATTATATAATCCAATTTCACTACAATCATCACTGCATAAATTCAAATATTTGGAAAGCATAAAAGTTCTACACTGTGAATTATTTATTCATTTATTATTATTTTTATTGAAGAAGAAATAGCAAAGAGACAATTTCAAGACAAATTAACAGGACAGATTAGTTAAATTAATACATTGCAAAATGTTTTCACAATGTTGTGGTGTTGTACAAGGTGCATACATGATATTATGCTTACAGATGTTATTATAGCAGGTGCCTCTAATCAGTGAATGAAGAGAGTGTAGCTGTTTACTTATCTTATTTTTTATAACTGAATTATATCACAGATTCAATAATTAATACTTTCTACCTTGTCATCTCCCTAGTGTTTGTCCATAGTACTAGAAGCAAACATAATATCTTGTCCAACCACTATTAGTACAAATCTTGCTTCTCATAAAATTATGCAGAAGCACAACATATTTATTCTAACTGTACTGTTTATACACACACATCATGATTGTTCCTTTGTATACCCCCTTTTTTTGTCTAGACCTGTCAAAGATGAGTACTCCATTGTCATTAAATCAATTTAAGTGCCTGAACTCGGCAACACAATCCAACACAGTCCAGCATTGCACAATAATAGTGAGTTATCTGAAGAAGTTGTTGACTATAACCATTTACAGCTCAACTTATTTAAATGAGAAAACAACTGAGATATTACTTCACTGTTTGTCTAAGCTTATAAACATCAAAAATTGGTAGATCTCAGATAAAGATGTGAAGGAAGTAGGTAAATCTTCAGAAATAAAAAGCATCCCAGCATGTTACATGACGTTGGATACAAAGATACTAATGTGGGAAAACTATTAAATATTGAAAGCACCATGAAAAATAAAGATGAATAAAGTGACTTAGCATATAGAACATGCCATATTTGTATTCTTTTCAATTTACAGACCATTGAAGAAATCATAAAATCTTAAACGTTTTTACGTGGAAATAAGGATGAATAATATGTCTAAAATAATTCTTATGCTATTAAAATCTTGGCCAGATTCTCTTTTGTGCCTTCCATACCTCTCAAAATTTATATAATGAAATGTGTTTGGGATGATTTAAGATAATAAGTATCTTCAAGCACACAAATTACCATCCTTCTAGCTCTTTATAAGGAAAATTTCAGTGTAACTGTAACACTAAAATTTATTTTTTAATTTTTTAAATTAATTTTATTGAGAAAGAAATAGCAATGAGACAGTTTCAAAACAGGTTAGTAGGACAGTTACAATAATCAATACTTTGCATATTGTCTTCATAGTAGTTATTCATAGTACAAGATCCAGACATATCTTGTCTAAATAGTATTAGTACAAATCTTTCTTCTCATTGAACTAAGAGAAAGTAGCGCTATATCTAACCTAACTAATATGTATATACATATATATATTTTTTTTTCACTATTTAATGGTCATTTATATCCCCCTTTTTGTTTAGTTTTTTCAGAGAAGTATATTTCATTGGCATTCAAATATTGTAGGTACATTAATTCAACAAAATAAGCAAATATAGTCCAGTAGACCATAATGTTAGTGAGTTATCTGCAGGACTGGCAATATCAGAAGTCCTAACACTAAAATTTTAAAAATTCATAATCCAAACTTTATCAATTAGCTATAATTTCTTCCTTTTCCTTCCTTTGTTTTCTTCCTTCCAAATTTCTTCTTTTCCTTTTTGCTCTTGCCAATCATTCAGTAAATTTCTATTAAAGACTCAGAATATACTAGTTTCTGTCCAGTTCTTGTGGCAGAAAGGTTTGTATGACAAAGTTCTTGCAACATGGGATTTTGAATAAAGAATAAATGTCTAAGTTTTAAGGGGGAAAACAGACATATTGTAAAATAAACAAAATAAGCCATCAATCATTAAAATGTTGTAGTGTGTCTAAATGTGGCAAATGGAAGGCTGTGGACAGTTCAATTTGGTGGTACCAAGGATGACTAAGGAAGGGCCCTCAAAGAAGGAAGTCACAGCATGGGGCAATGGGAATGGTGATTCAGCCACCAGAGGGATGAGGGTGAGCCATGAGCTGGAACTTCATTTCCAACTTCTGCTCCAGAAGGTTCTCCTCATGGCTTAGGCAAAATATGCTATTAGGAGACAGTTGAGAAGTAACATAGAGAGATTGGCAAGGTAAAGAATGTAGAAAGTTTCCACTGTCATTACTCCTCATTCCATCCCAAAACATGAAAATGATTCAAAGAGGATTACAGAAATATTTGGAAGGGTTTCATTCCCAATGTTAGACTCAGTGCTGTGCCCACTCTTACAGAAGGGATGAGGCACAGATAGTTGTTTCACTCCTTTGTCATCATCCTTCTTCCAGTGAAGCACTTTCCTTGCTGTTCCTCTTCTAGCACTTAGCATGTGCTTCTCTCATTACATGTGGCCAGAGTGCAGAGGTGGTTTAACTGCTTATCCCTGGCAAGAAACCTAATTGTGTGTCATCTCTGGCTTTTGTCTTATAGGATTTGGAGTCTTGATGGATCAAGTATTCTACTTCCCAGGTGAAGAAATGCGTCTAGTCCTTGGGTAAGACATTGAGCCTACTTAGCACAGTAGAAATGACACCCAGATAGCTATTTCCACATTAGTGGTGGGCCCTGATAATGAAAAATGTACCTTTTTGCTATATTGATAGGTAGTAACATTTTGTACCCTGTAAAGCTCTCACAATATGTTTTCCTTGTTTTCAAAAGTTGGATGACACTACTATTTTTTGCAATTAGGGATCAAACTCGGGACCTCGTGCTTACTGCACAAGCACTCGTGTCACGGAGCTATGTCCATGGCTATGTTTTCTAAGCATAACAGTGTCTGTATGTTTGTCTCCATCCCATTGCATGTACATTCAGCAAGGGCAATGCCATGAGGAGGCCTTAGATGCCATTCTGAGGTGAGCAGTTATACTCAAGGATTTATGAGATGTGTTCAGATCAATATTTCTAAAAGATCATTGAGGCACTGGGAAGTCACAAGGTCAGGTACTGATCCTTGTGGCTGATTAAATGAAAGAACAGAAAGCCCCAGAGAAGGAAAAAAGGGGGAAAAAGAATAAAAGAAAACAAAGTATAGTCAACAGACTTGGTAATGATCAGAGAATGGAATCTGAATGGGAGACTGAATGATTCAAATCACCAACTAGAGAATTTGCTCGGCATGGAGAAAGACAATGATCTATATGTTAAACATTCCAAAATAAATGAGTTTTAGATATTTTGGGGAAATAAATGTGGAAACTTCCTGTTAACAGACTTGACAAATGACTCTGGCCCTTGGAAGAGAAACCAAACCAGATGAGATGTCATCAGAGACATAGACTGAGGTGAAATCATTTACGGTGTTTGGAATACAAAAGCCACAGAGCTGAGAGTGGAAAGAGTGGGAATGGATGATGCTAAGATGCCAGAGAATGAAAAGGGGACACAAAGCAAGGAAGACTGAGAAGAGATTTTCCAAGACCTAGAATTCTAGAATTTCTCTCAAAGCTCAGGCTAAGAACTGTGGACCAAAACTAGCCTGAAATTTTCTTACACACACACACACACACACACACACACACACACACACTCCACAAAATTCATTCATTTGCATGTTGACATGTTAGTGATTGTGAGGCCACAAAGCCTAAAATGTTTGTGGATCTTTCAGTAAGCTTGCTGACCCTTACTTTAGATCACAGAGGCTTAAGAGAGTCACCATTTTTCTTAAATAGACAGCAGCAGACAATGTGGAGATCTCATCTCTATTGATCTTGCAACCGCTGGGAGAAGAGATTTCTGATAGTTATAAAATTAGTTCATCAGCTCCAGTGTTGACTGGAAACAAAACCTGGAAAATAAGAACAAAGTATTTTATCAAAGTAGATAATGCCCTCACTAATCAGTTCCTCATCATAGGAAGAATTAAAAAGAATCTGATGCTTGGCTTAGCAGCACCCTCTTCACTTTTACAAGCTGTGCTGAATGGAACATTGAGGATAATGCTAGAAGACACTGGATAGATGAGGGATCATTAGAACTGTAAACCAAGAGCACTAAAATCATTCATCCATCCAGAAATCTAGGGATTGGATGAAGCTAGCTGTAATCTCTGTATACATGTATGAAAAGGTACAGGATTTTCCACCAAGTCAGCACACAAACTTAAGCAAAATATTGGCAATGAAGATAGTTAATATAAACAGAAGACCTCATAGGGAATCAGCTGAATGCTGTAAAAAATTCTCAATGACTCATAGAGACTATCATCTCTATGGCTCCAGGTTTCCAAGAGATGTACTTTTTACAGTTAGGTACCAATGAATACCTTGAGTACCATTAGAAAATGCTGTGATTGTTGCATATCGTTGCTCAAGCAGCCAAAGTTTTTTTATTTAAAATATCAACATCTAAAAGAATTTGGAGGAATATATATGATTTAATAGAAACAAAGTAATCTGTCTTCTGGGAAAGGCTTAAGAAGATTAAATGGAACTCAGTGAGCTGGACTTGAGCTTCAGTCTCTCTTTTCCCACATCTGTTGTGATTATCTGCTCTTAGGAGCTGATGCTTATTGGCTGGGAAGAAAGAACATTAATGAATTCATCCTGTTGAGAGTCTTTATATAAGCACATCATTAATCAGACCACAGAGAATAAGTAGATGGACTCTTACTATCTTTTCCGATCAAGACTGTCTGCAGAATTTGAAAACTAAAAATGTGCTATTAAAATAATGAAATATGCATTTTTTTCTGTCTTTCATGGTCTGTTTTTCTCAACTTGTCAATGTTTTTATTTGTTCACCTTGTTCTGCCTAAAGAAAATAATTAAAATTTTAAATTTGTGTCATTCAATCTTTTGTATTGTGTGCTACCAGTTTTAAATGTAATATACACCCTTTTGACTACTACGTAGAATCACCAAACTGAGAAACAGTGTACAAACTCCAACGTGCATAGATGTTTAGCTCTTCTTTTGGCAGTGGAAATTCTTCACAAAAGAAAATGAACTGCATTTATGCCTTTTTCCCTCCCTGTCCTTCCACATCATTCTACCTGGCTGGCTAATGCAGGGAAGTAACATAAGTAAGAAAGGACAAAATCCAGATCTTGGTCCTCATGTATTTTAGAGATCACCATTACATTTCTGCACTGGAAGGAAGCCCTTAGTGGACAGAGTGGCCCTCATGTAATCTGTCAGGCCCCTACTTTCTTAGGTATGGATGAAACACATTTACCTATGATCACATTGATACTCTTTGAACTCCATCTGCCAGGATCCACTGAAATTCCATGCCTAAGAGACAGTTTGGTGAGCATTGGTACTAGCCATCCAAGACCAACCATGATCATGTGGAATGTTGTCTTCTCTGTAAGTGTGCCCAATACAAGGTCCCATGGAACTTCATTTAAGGAACTCAAATTCAAACATAAAATTGTAATTGCCTTTCAGTATCTCAACAACAGAGAATTAACCTAAGTCACTTGAGGACCATCTGAGCATAGGCCTTGTGAAAATGCACAAGGCTGGGTGTCCTACCAAGGCTGCTGGCCTGTAGGTTGCATAGAGGAGCTTGCTCCCATTGGCAGGTATCCTGTAGCATCTTCAGCATTAGCCAGTGGCACTGGGAACTGAGCACATGGGGCCTGTTTGTGCACATCCTGCTGCACCTGCACAGGTGCCCAATGGCCTCTGGCTCATCCTCACAGCTACCTTGCAACCACCCAACAGCTAGCAGCAGTGGATCTATTTATTCCAGTAGTGCTGTCAAGGGAAAGACTGAATATTATAAACATCTAGTGGTTGAGAATCAGCCAGGGTTGTTCACCTTTAACAGTCCCTGCTAGGGAGGCCAAACCTCTCCAGGTACTCATAGGGTTCTCCCAATAGACAATCTGTCTCTCCACACCGGCTACCTGTGTTTAGTTAGGGTGAGGGCTCTAGAGCAGTGATGGCAAAACCTGCGGTGTGAAACACTTCCACTTCAACCTTGTCATCCTCTAGTGGAATAGTGACAATGAGTCGCCTTGCCCTTGAGAATCCCAGCCACAAACAGACACGTTTGGTGCATGCTGTTTTAGGTACAGCATGGACTGCTATTCTCACCCTGTCTTACCTCATATTAGGGTCTGCACTCAAACTGGTTGAGTTATAAAATGTTTGTGGGGATGAATATAAATCTGTCTTTGTAGACGCTCACACCTTGGGTTTCATTTATCCATGGCTCACTTAGTCTGAACTTTCCCTTGAAGATGTATTACAGTGGGGAAGAGATCTAAAGCCAGTTCTGGTAAATGCTTTGAAATCTTGAATCTTAATCTTGGAAACTCATGCAGAATTTTCATTCTATCCATAAAATAACCAAATTTATTTTCATTCATACCTACTGCCTTAAATAAATGACTTAACTTTCCTTTCAAACCTTCAGAAGACTTCATCATCATGGGAAGTGTTTAACCTGTGACTTACCATAACCCACTCATCTAGAATAGTCATATTCTGCACTTAATATTTTCCTCAACAAATAAGCTTACTGGCTGACAATGGCCTGGATAAGAGACTGAGATAACTGTAGTGTGAATTTATAGGAACTACACTATATGGTACCGTTTTGTACTTTTGATAACTAAACTCATAAAAGGCAAGAACTCTGGCTCCAACCTTTAACACTTTCTATTATAATAGCAAATGTTTGTCAGGAGGCGATTGTGAAGGTAAGGAGTGGAATGGAAAGAAAATAAAACCTAGAAAGTTATTGTTCCAACCAGAGTTTCAGTGTAGATTCATTAGCAAGCATGAACTCCATCTCTGGTTAACCGAACTGCATTTAATCACTATAAAATAATTTAGTGCTGACAGACAGGATGGGCTGAATGACCTTGCTTCCTTCATTCCATTTGTGGATTTTTATGAGACTTTTCCACATCACTGGGAAGTGGTCTTAGTCAATCAATTTTGCGTATTTGGTTTGGATCACTTTCCTCCTAAGGTAGATTAAGATCCAAGTGTGCTTTTGTGTTTTTAACTATATTAATTGCTTGATCAACTCCCATTTCAGAGAAGCTCGGGGAAATGTTTCATGCTTGTGTCTCTGCTTCTCTGAAAACTGCTTCCCAGTGTTTGTTTGCCTCTCATTTGTTAACCCTGCACTTGCCATGCAAATTAATACAAATTTTGCACCTCCAGCACTAGTAAATTGTGTTTATATTTAAATTCCATAAGAAGCTTTCATGTGTGATTGAGCTTGTTTTTGTTATTCCTTCCAACGATGGAGTTCTAAAGTCAGTCTCTAACTCAGTGATATGGCAGATAAGTTTTAGCCTCACAAAGTATTCCTAAGTAATTAAGAAATGAAAAAGAAGAAGTTCTATTGAAAGTGGGTACTTTTATTTATGAGCAACTAAATTCTTAGAATGGATAAAAGGTTAAGTATTTTAAAATAATGACCAATTCAATCTTTGTATATTTTTAATATATTGTACTGGAATGGCTGTTAGCAGTGAAAAAAATTTCTGTTTTTTTTTTTTTTTTTTTTTTTTTGTCTTTTTGAGACAGGGTCTCACTGTGCAGTTCAGGCTGGCCTTAAGCTCACTTTGTAGCTCAGGCTGGTCTCGAACTCACAACAATCCTCCTGCCTCAGCCTCCCTAGTGCTGGGATTACAGGCCTGCGCCACCACGCCCGGCTAAAATTTCTGTTTTTGGAAAGTCAAAACAAATAATTCAGTAGTTCCAAGTGTTCCAAGTGGACTATGGATACTCAAGAGGTTTGTCATTAATAATTGATCTCAATTTTGTCATGGAAAAACAATTTTCCCTTAGTAGCTATGTAGGCCTTTGTAGCAGACAACAAATCACAATATTAGGTAAAAACTGACAAATTTCTCTAGGAATATATGGATAACTGGATTGTATGAATAAATAATCAATCACTGATTTGGCTATAATATTTCTAGGTATTTCAGAATTGTATCTTTTTCATATTCTATAATAATACATATTCTATTTAAAATTCTAAAATTGTTATATTAAAGCATTTCTTTGCAAAGAAACACAAATTACTTGAGAGTTCTCTTTTTACAATAATGAATGTTCACTTGAGAAGAAAAACAAAGACACAAAAGTATAACTGGCCTTAGATGATGAATTGAGATTCCCCTAAATGCAATTTATGTAGGGGTAAATTTTTGAGATTATTTCTTATGTATTACTTCTAAAGTCTCAGATTCCTAATAAGGAACACACAGTTATCCATTGTCTTTTCTTTAGTCCCTTCCAAGCTTCTATAAGCCCACTACATATTGGCCAAATTGTTGGCCCCTAAATGTCTAAGTATCTTCACTTCATGCTTTGCTGAAGGAAAATATTTTCATTGCCTATTAAATAAGTAGATATCTCAGTATTTATGCTTACAATTTACACTGCTCTTCAGTTTTCAACATAAATTCCAATTTCACCCTAATAGTATTTGCTCCTGTCTTTGAACTACTACATTTAGGATAATTTGAAATTTAGTATTAAACAAGAAATATATATGTATAAAAGGGGTGCTGGGGAGATAGCTCAGTAGAATAAGTGCTGGCCTGGCAAGCACAAGTGCCTGAGTTCAATCACCAGTTCCACCGAAAAAAAAAAAAAAAAAAAAGAAAGAAATATCAAACATGGGCTTTCTGATCAGGCCACAGTTCAAAACTGGGTACTAGTGATATATCCTTGGGCAAACAAATCTCTCATACTCTGTTTTTTGTTTCTAAAACAGAAATCCCAATACTCATATGAGTGTGGTAAAGATCAAATTAGATAATGTAATAGAACCTTTGGTCTAGTGTCAATCAAATAGAAAGGGCCCCAGACTATTAGCTAGTGCTATATTGCTCTCACTACTCACATTTCACTCAGGACAGATTGCCTTTGACAGAGGACCAGCTTTTTTCCCTAAATAGATGATTATGTTAAGAAAATTGCCTATTTATTTGCTTTTATCACACACAGTGCCTTTTATTTATTCTTTTTTTTTTTTTTTTTTTTTTGTGGTATTGGGGATTGAACTCAGGACCCTGCACTTACCAGGCAAAAACGTATCCTACTGAGCTATCTCTCTGGCCTTCTGGCACCCATGCACAGTACCTTATTCAATGTCATTTTACCCAAGGGTGGGGAGAAGGAGAAAAAAAAAGAGAAGGAGAGAGAGGAATGAGGGGAAAGAGAGGGTGGTGGAAGAGAGAGAGACACAGAGACAGAGAGACAAAGGCAGAAAGAGGCAGAGAGAGGGGGAGGCTGAGAGAGAGAGATACTGTTGAACAAATCACTGAGCTATTTTGGCCCTAGCCTTTCAAGGTCAGCGAAGACTCAGGACATAGGTGAACCTCTACTGTAACATCATGAAACTCAGTTGTGCCCCAAATTTTCTGATCAAGATTATGCAGCCACAGAGGAAAGAGATTGATGATGTATAGTGTGCCTGGGGAGAGTTACATGGAGAGAAAACTTTCTCTTAGGCTCTCACAGAGAGCAAACTGGTCAAGCAAAGGCTGTGACTCATCCACATGGATGACACAGACAAAGGATCTACAGAGTGAGGTACAGGATTGCAAGATAAACCCTGAGGGGACTTCACTGACCTCATCAGAAACAAAAGCTACATCTTTTGGTATATATGTCTTGCTCTATCTTGGTCTTAACCATCCAGCAGAAAAGTATAGAAATGAGGTATATTATACGGGGCCATAATAATAAGTTGAGCTGTAAATGGCTATAGTCAACAACTTTTTCAGATAACTCACTATTATTGTGCAATGCTGGACTGTGTTGGATTGTATTGCTGAGTTCAGGCACCTAAATTGTTTTGATGACAATGGAGTGCCCATCCTTGACAGGTCTAGACAAAAAAAAGGGGGTATACAAAGGAAGAATCATGATGTGTGTATATAAACAGTACAGTTAGAATAAATATTCCATGCTTCTGCATAATTGTATGAGAAGCAATATTTATACCAATAATGGTTGGACGAGATATTGTGTTGGCTTCTAGTACTATGGACAACCACTACAAAAATAACAAGGTAGAAATTATTAATTATTGAATCTGTGATATAATTTAGGTATAAAAAATAAGGTAAGTAAACAGCTACACTCTCTTAATTCACTGATTAGAGACATCTGCTATAATAATATCTGTAAGTATAATATCATGTATGCACCTTGTACGATATCAAAACATTATGAAAACAGTTTGCGATGCATTAATTTACCTAATCTGTCCTGTTAATTTGTCTTGAAACTGTCTCATTCCTATATGTTCTTCAATAAAATAAATAAAAAGAGAGAGAGAGAGAGAGAGAATGTATATTCATACAGATATGGATTTAGCGAGCAGCTTCAAAAGTGAGAGTTGGCTAACTTTTCATTTCCCAGTAAAAACAAACAAACAAACAACCATAAATATTGGTCTTTGTCACCAATGTATTTTCAGAGTATTATCAGAGAAGGTAATTCAAAATAAGTTTTCCTAGTAATAGCCTTAAAATTTAATCTAGTCAATGATATTTAGCTCAGTATTGAGTTCTCAACCTTTTTTTAGCTTTATAAAATTATAATTTCTCAGTAACTAAACTTGAGAAATAAAAGACATCTTGCTAGCATAATTTGTAAAGCATTTGGTGGTTAAAATAAGAAAAATTAGCCTTTGAGTGAAACTTAAAACACGTTTGTCAAAAGCTAGCAGCCAAAACACAGGAAAGCAATTTATCCAAAATTAGATTGCTCTGAAATACTAAGGTTAATGGAATCAAGGGAGGAAAAAGGTGGTGAGATAATTTGGTATCGTTAAAACCTTCAACTCGATGCAAGATAATCTAAGTTAACTATATGAACGTTAACTCATGTCTTAAAAATGCTCCAAAAAATCGGGAACTGTTAGAAAAAGTATTTCAAGAAGAGCACAGGATAATTTTTGTATATGTCTTTGAGGATTACAATGTAAACTCCACTGAAATCCTTCTCTAGTGAGGCTTTTAACATATAAATAACTTGAGTGGAATCCTAAATGTACAAAAAAGAATACAGTAGTTAATATGAGCACAAGTTTAAACTGTACAATAACCTGTGAAAAAGAGAGTTTTATATTTGAGTTTTAGAATAAAAGGTAGAAACAGTATAAAGGTAAAACTCTGGGCTTGGGATGAGGCTACCTTGTAGAATATGCATGACTTATTTATACTAATTTAATATTTTACTGATAATCATCCATTTACCCATATAAATATTTAAATGTGTCCTGAGAATTATGATTATTGCCAGAACAACAAAGGAGAAATCATGAACTTTTGCTTTACTTTAATGGAACTAAATAATGATCACTTATTTTTACAGATTCCCTTGGGCCTATTATGAATACTTACTATTTAATATTTTTAAAGTCAAATAATCCTGTTCAAATGACTTTTCCTTCCTCTCAGGCATTAAAAAAACCAGAAAATTATAAATTAAATGGACCAGTATCTGGAAGTATAGCATTTATATTTTTTGAAAAGAGTAATATTATTTGTTAGTGATCTTGTTCAGTCATTTATAAATAGTCACCTCTGCAAAGCAAGAAATAACCTTGTTTAAAAAACCACTAACATTGTTGTTCTGTTGTCACCTGCTGGTAATTGAAAATGTGTTTCTGTCAGTTCTAGCTAAGATGGAATGTAATTCCTTCTAAGATCTTGATCTTAAATTGGTAGCAAGAAAGGCAAAAGGAAAAGCTAGAAGTCTTGTTGTTTGCACGAGTAATTTTGTACTGCCCTTTCTGATAATGTGAGTTATTATTCTTACTGACTCTTGGAAGGCAGCAATAGGCTTCTATATTTTTACAGCTCTGTTTTACTCGATTGATATGGAAGTCAGTCTCTGCCTGGTTTTGGAATGCACATTCATAATGTTTATTTTAAAATAAAATCCAGATTGCTTTGTTAGAACAACCATCTCTACACAGTAAACAGCTAAGTCCTTGCTGTGATTTCTGCAACTTTGTTTCTTTGGAGAGACCACAAACTGGCTCTAGAACGTGCATAACCTCATAGTTTTAAGTAGAACAATGATTACTGGAAATTAGTATGGGTTTCAATATTATGAGTCCTGAATAATTCAGACTGATACCAGCCTTGATTAGACAACTAGCCAAATCTAATGCTTAGAGTGATCACACTTTGCTAGGCTTATCTGTATTTGAAGGAATGCAAATAGAATTTTAATTACACTTGAAACACTGCCTGCAGTAATCATATCACAGAAAATACTGAAGAATTCTAAAATTCCCTTCCTCGTTGGAAGGAATACATAGACAACTGGAAGTAAGAATAAATTCTTTTTTAACTATTAGAGAATTTAAAACATAAACGAATTGATTCAGATGTGATTTTATTTTCTCATCAACCAAGTTGGATGGATTTGGAGGGTGTATAAGTACATAGGTGTATTTCATTGGAGCCAACATTCCTTGTGTATTAGTACAGGTGGAGGTCAGCCTGACTATTTGAACCCTTATAGAAACTGGGAGTTTCCTGCATAACAAAGCTAACTTGTTTATGAAATGTTCAAAATGTTAGACCTTTTCCTATATCGATGCAAAAGATTGGTTTCCTCCCTAGAACTTCATTTTATTGTTCTTTGGGTTGTCCTGCAAAGTTAACAGAGTAAACCTAATTAACTCCTGTCTCACATGACAGTCTTTCAAATATTCAAGATGCCTACCATGACCAGCATTTGTGGGTACCGTGGTTCAATGGTGTTAATTTTATTAGTTTTGATTTCCTGTGCACTGCAGGGATCTAGGAATGGGGTTACTTCTTTTTCCTTTTTTAACTACAATGGGGTATGTTTTAAAGTGAGTACTTTTCTATTGCTTTTGCTAAATTATGTAGGATCTTTTCTAAATTAAGGAACATGTCCACATTAACCCTTAAACATTTTACATATATGTATTTTTGGTGTTTAAAGAGCCTCTTTAGGTCCACAAATATTTGGACTTTAAAGCAATGGACATTCTAGATGATTCTGTGTATAAAATAAGGCCTTGATTATAATTTAGGCTAAAAATGTCCATCTCATATGCCGTAGTGCATTGACTTATTAGAAATAAGGTTTTGAGGTACACAGCTAGAAGAAAAATAAATCAGAAAATTTGATTATTGTATATTCAGACAATAAAGTATGATTATATTAAGTGTCACTTTCACATTCATCTAGATATAGTACAGATAGTATGAGAGGTACAGGTACGTGTAGGGTGGTTATTAATCTTATCGTGTATTGTTGTTAGATATGCAAATAAACTTGTGCATGCTTCAGAAGTTTTCTTGGTTGGAATGTTTACTGAGGCTTTATGATGTTCACACGTTGCAGATGAACAAAAACTGATCTCTTTTTAAGCCTCAAACACATCCGTTATGTATATAAAGAGCAGGCAGAGGAATACTATGGTGTGAATTGGCCAGGTCAGAAGGAAGTTTTCCAAATGCTGAATCTTCATGGAGGGCTAGCATGCATCATACATACTGCATTTCAGTATAGGTGCGTCAGAGCTCAGTTGGAAACTAAAGGAGAAAACAAAGCAAGTGAGCTTTGTATGGAACTTTCTTAGGCCACATGACAATATCTGGACGTAGATTAATTTTTTTGGCAAGTGAACCACTGCGCCCTGGTTTTCCAAACATTAATATAGCTAAAGATCCAATTCCTCAAATCTGTAGGAGCCAGAGAAGGAAGTTTTAATTTATTATGGGCCTTCAACAAATTCAAGGGATAAAACTTGATTTTGTGGCTGCAATGATGCATAAATCCCATAAAGCTAGTCAGCCATTGGTTAATGTTCTAAAATCTCTAAAGCCTCAGTTAGAGCAGGGGAGAAGTCCCATTTAACTAGGCATCATCGAAGATGCTTTACTGATAAAGCAGGACCAACTGCTCTGTCTGAGGCGGTGCTGCACAAGAGTTCCCCCGAAACTAATGGGATCATCGTACTTTTATTAGCCATTCTCACAAAGCATTGGTTTAATGAATCTTTGGGTAGGAATTAACTTTTTTCCCCCTTTGGCACCCAAAGAACTCTATGCAGTTAAGGTCACTCCACTTCAAAGTGGTTTTTCTCTAGGCTCCTCAGATACCTCAACAAAAGAGAGGTCTCAACTTCTTGTCACCATGCAGTGGGATAGTTGCCACTGAAAGAGCCTGATAAGCAACGGATGAGGAGCTCACAGGAAATATGCAGAACCCAGAGCTTTGAGGCATAGTCTCCAAAAGATGAACGATTCTGAAAAAATGTTTAGTCAGGTAAAATAGAAGGTTCAAGGATAGCAATTATCTTTCATACACAGTTGTCAAAAACAAAACTGTGGATTGTACAAAAATCTATAATTTTTTCCTTTCTTGAAAAATGAACACTTAGTAATATTAAAGGATTTTAGAAACCACAGTGAAATCTAAATATTCATTTAGATTTGCCCCATGATTGTTCCGGCTTAGACATTTTACTCTTAGTGGTATCCGCTTACATTTTGAAATAAAAAAAGACATGGAGCTTAGAAAAAAACAACTGTCAAATATTAATCATCAATGTATGCAACTAGGAAAAATAGAAAAGAAACATAAGGCAAAGTCTTTATCTCAAAGGTATTATGAGTAGGTTCAAAGAATAAAATTGACACAAAAACCAACATGTATACTTCATTTTTATACTTTTCTGCTGGATGGTTAAGACCTAGGTAGATCAAGACTTTATATTTCCTATGTGGTCATTGAAGTCCTCTCAGGGTTTATCTTGTAGTCCTGTACATTATTCTGTAGTTCCTTTGTCTGTGTCATCCATGTGGATGAGTCACGGCCGATGCTTGACCAGATTGCTCTCTGTGAGAGCTTGAGAGAAAGTTTTCTCTTCATGTGACTCTTCCCAGGCACACTTTAGAACTTCAGTCTCTTTCCTCTGGGGCTCCATAATCTCCTTGTTCAGAAAATTTGGAGCTCACCTGAGTTTCATGATGTTGCAGTACAGGTCCTCCAATGTCCTGAGTCTTCGCTGACCTTGAAAGGCTAGGGCCAAAATATTGGCTGGCCTTGTGGCTCTTCTATTTCTCCAACTCTGACTTGTGATCTTAGGTTGTTAACCATCCAGAAGAAAAGATGAGAAGACAGGCATAATCCTAAATTATCTGGCATCTAATCTAAGTTCTAGGGGATTGCTGGTGCTAAGAGAGAAGGTATCAGTAGGAGCTACAGTGGTCAGAGATACTATTATAAAATACTATGATTCTAAAGGTACAGGAAGGATGAAAGACTGGACTGGAGGATGATGAAAATAGCTAAATGTTTCTAAACAACCATTGGGCAGCCATGAAAGGATAATGCTAATGGACAATGAAGACTTGTGGAAAATGTACATGCTTTAAAATTTTGTAAAGCTTTTAACCAAGGGTCCAACCCAATGTGAGAGGAGATAGAAACTTGTAAAATTTGAGCACAGTAGAAATAAAATGGTGGTGAGCTGGGAGGTAAAGGAAAGCAGGGATGTGCATCCCAGCCACTCCCTTACACTCCACTTGTGAAAGGAGCTTAAGGTGTGCAAATCGTGGGCAGGACAGGCCAGGACCAGCCACTGACTGCTCTGCATCTAGCGATGTGTGAAGAAGCTGTAGCTGTACTAGGTGAATTGTAAAGAATGACCCACACATAAGATAGCAATATTTTAATGTTACTCTAGAATGGTGTTGGCAGGAGTAAAGAAGGTTTAGAAGAGTCAGTAAAAGCAAAAAAGGGGGATATAAATGAAGGTCAATTTTGTAGTGAAAAAAAATTGGAGAGACATACAGCTACTTTCTCTTAGTTTAATGAGATTTATATTAATAGTATTTAGACAAGATATCATGTTTGCATCTTGTACTCTGAATAACTACTATGAAGACAACAATATGCAGTGCATTAATTACTGTAACTGCCCTACTAAACTGTTTTGAAACTGTCTCATTGCTATTTATTTCTCAATGAAATTAATAAAAAATAAAATGTGAAAAAAAGCATTTATGTGTAAGAGTATGAGGACATGTTTATTAATGACCCAAGGTGAAACTGAGGATTTAAATACAGGAACAAAAATTATTTAGTTCCATCCCAAGTCCTGAATGCCAAGCCAGCCCCACCCTCAGAGCATGCTAAGCTGGCCATTGAATCTGAATGTGGTGGCACATGTCTATAATGGCAGTGCTGGGGAGAATGAAAATAGGAGGATCACTATGAGTCCGAGGTGCATAGTGAGGCCTTATACCAAATACATAAAAAACGAAAGAATAAATTATTGAGTACCATTGTGTTTTAATGTCTGATATCTATCTAATGAAGCAAGCCCATTTCCTTTTTTTTTTTTTTTGGCAGAACGGGGGATTGAACTCAGGCCCTTGCACTGGCCAGGGAAGTGCTTATTCTACTGAGCCATCTCTCCAGCCCCTTATTTTCCAATTTATTAGTTTCAAAATAAACTTCAGGTCACAAAATTATAATTCTTCGTGTATAGGCATTCTATGTAAAAAGAATATTTTAAATAATTTGCTCAATTATTGCCTAGGGAATTCCACACAACTCTTAACAAAATATCAATTGATAACAACTATTATGATGCCTAACAAAAATATGTATTTGAACAAGGTTCTTACACTTGAAATTAGCTAAGATCTCCCAAACAGTAATAAGTGAATGATGCTTTAATTTCCTTAGTTTTATCTGAGTAGGGAGGATGAGAATTTTCCGTATCTATTTTGCTCATTGGACATGGCACAGGAGAAAAGTATATTTTAAGTTTCACTTTTGCCTGATCAGTCAAAAGAATGGAGATGCTAATGATAAAGCTTTATAAAAAGAAAGTGAACATTTTATCCCTAAAAGAAAACCAGCAAAGACTAGTTTTTAAAAAATCCATTAGGAGAGAGAGATAAGCAAAGTCTTGTTTCAAATCCATATAAACTGCAAACAGTCTGATAGTTGGGAACATAATTTGATAGTTTCTCTGTATTTGCACACATACTGTTAGCAGCAGAAAAAATCAGATGCATGCACTTTCTCTTTATTTCAGAAAACCCTATGAATTTAAGGTTGGCAAAATCTATCACACAAGCTTGTGATAGCAATAAGCGATAAGAACACAAGTAAAGGAAGGGCTTTCTGTAAAAAGTGCCTTAGAAATTTCTCATCACACAAAACTGATAAAAACCCAACATGCAGAGCATACGAAGAATGCCAAGGGCTGAAATGAGATTGCTCCCCAAACAGAATGATATCCTGGAGAGTCGGTTTGGAAGGGAGGACAACATAGAGGGAGTGAGCAGGATAACAGGCAGATGCCCTCAGTGAAAGGAAGATTCACAGACAATAAGTGCCTCAGAGGGCACACCAGTGGGACCCGCTCTGACAGCAGTACAATTGGTTAGAAGGGTTGCTCACTAAAGGCCCGGTTGCTCTCTTTAAAATCTTTCTAATTGTCTGTTTTACATTTCTTGCTATATTTATTCAAAAGCCAACTGCAAGGATTGAAGTGTGTCCTCCAGAAAGATAAGCTGGGGTTCTAATCTTGGGACCTGTGAATCGGACCATATGTGGGAAAGTCTTTGTAGATGTAATATGTAAGTAGAGATGGGGGTCCTACTAGGTAGGGCAGACCGTCAATGAGGTATGACTGGTGTCATACTGAAAGACACAGACCCTGACACCCACAGAATGGCATGGGACAAAGGTCGCAAAGCTCTGAGTAATACATGTATAAGTCACAAAATGTCAAGACTTCCATAGATGCCAGAAACTAAGAGATGGTCATGGGACCAATGCTTCACTTCGAGACCTCAAAGAGCAAAAGGCTCTGATGACACTTTGATCTTAGACTTCTATCCCTCAGAACTCTGGGATAACAAATAGCTGTTATTTTAAACTGTCCAGTGTGTGGAGTTTTGCTACAGCAACCCTATCTAACATATTCATTATAATTCATTATTAATTAACATTGGTAGCATCTTCTTCAATGAGATAACAAGCTCCATATAGGCAAGGTCCAGGTATGACTCTTTTCTTACCTGTGCCTCAGCCCCAAGCACCTCGTTCACGATTACAATAGACACCAAGCCCACATTGCAGTCACAAATGCCATGCAGTGTTCTGGAGTTCAAAGCTAAGACTTCGAACAGGTGGCAAATGGGTGCTAAAACCTGCTGGATGCTAATTGCCAAATGGATGAAGTCTCTGGAGTGCATTTGTCCTAAAGCAAATTGCTGTATATTTTACTTCGTAATTGTTTTCTAATGATTTCTATGTTCCCTGCTTCCATAAAATATTTTACTTAAGTGACTAACTAACTCGCAAACAGAACAATTAAAGCAAAATGAAAAATGTTAGAGGGAAAGAGAAAGATAAGGAAATATCTAACTTCAGCAAGGAGTTAATTATTACAATTGAGTGCTAAATATACCTCTGAGCTTACTGGCAGCCAAGGAAAAAAGGTTTTACGGTTGGTTTTGGAGCAAAGGGAAAATATTTAATTTGCACCTGAAGAGAAGAATTTTTTCATAAAGTCCCTTAAGAATTTTTATGCAGATTTGATAGTCAAGTTCATTTAGCAATTATTTGCCAAAATAAATTGACATGGTTTGCAAATGGAAATTTCTTACGTAAATTTAGAAGAGCTTTAATAGGATTTAGCCACTCATTTATCTTACAATAATTTTTTAAGTGCCTAAAATATGTCAAGCCCTGTGTAAGCACTAAGATCTTAACATAATCTCTAACAAACACATTCAGTAGTGGGAGAATGAATTAAAAGGTACATGTTGTAATAAAATGTGGGAAGTGCAATGACAAAAAACAAAAAGCTAAGAGCCCTGAGATACACAGAACCTATCTCAGAACATAGACTGAGGATGTGACTTCAAATAAAACTAAGTGGGAACTAAAATGGCCTGATCCAGTTGTATTTCTTCCCAATAATATGGCAGGAGTAGGGAAGACCTGAAGAAAAAGGGGAGGTTGGAAATTCATAATCTATGGCCTAATTTGAAAATTAGATGTGCTTTTTTTTCACTCACCCAACATGTAATAATTTTTAGTACATGTAAACATTTCAAATTTTAAAAATGAAATTTCTGGTTTCTTTGTAAATGAGAAGATCCAGACCATGTAGAAATAGTTAAAATCATGGTATTGATTGTTGGGGTTTGCAAACCCATTGTGCTGGATTGTGTCCTATAATAATCAAGAATCTTCAGAAGGCTTGTGATGTTTATGGAGAAGGTTCTTATGACAGATAATTTCTCTCTGAGCTCCAGGTATTATTAACACTCTTGCTTTTCAATGTAACTTATATTTATAGATTGAAGACATTCAAGTTGCATAGTTGTCATTCCATTGTATAAATTTAAGACTGCTTTTATCATTGCCTGATTATATCAAGCTACTGTCAACCAGTGTGAGCTACAAGGGGACCTGAAAATTACACAGAGATGATTCTACCCTCAAAACAAGAAGTTTCATCTCTTCTAAACACTGATAAACAAAGAACCTGAACCCCAGAGTTATGCAGCACCTCACATGGAAAGTTGCGCAAACAATGAAAGAGACAAAAACCACCATTTCCTGAGCACTGGTAATGTGTCAGGCATTGTGTTTCACGTTTATCTGCATTTTCTCACTTAATCTTCACAATAAACATATGTAGCCTAAGTTATCATCATCATTCTACCAGCAAGGAACTGAGGCCCAAGCAGCGATTAGCAATTTGCTCCAATTTATAGAGCTAGTAAAAAAGTCACAATTCAAATTCAGATTTGTCTGGCCCTGAATACTAACTTATAAAAGACTGGACTATTCCACCTCCAAAATAAAAAGTTACCACAAAACTGTATTCCAGGCAAGCAAACTGTATGCACACGACTGTAGTCATTTATATACCTTCTATATCACCCATTAACAAACACACACACTCAATATGCTGTGTGGGCAATAATTTAACAATTATGATATAAACAACCCATCTGAAACCGTGTTCAGAATTATGTGTCCTAAGGGATGTGGTGAAATAAATAAATTTATGGTTTTTAAGTATCTTGATAATCTATAGGACAGAAATCAGTGGGAAAAAATCCGTGTGGAAAAATATGATTTATTATATTGAGAATAACAAGGATACCTGTAGAAATATGGATTGAAATAATCATGCAACGCATTTCAAATACTGACAAAATTTGCAGTCTGAAAAAAGCCAAATATTGATTAAACTATAGAAGTAGACATGGCTCTCAATGGTATTTGAGAATCACTTGGAAATCTCTAACTACTACTGGTAACTCATTTCTATCCCAAGAAATCCAAGTTTAATTGCTCTGGTTTCAGCCTAGATGACTGAATTCTAAGATCTCTCTAAGTGATGCTAATATGCAGCCATGCTTTCATATTCTAGGGATGGAAAAGCTGCATCTCTGTAGCAATTCAGGACAGCAACTGGCCATATTTGTAATATGTCAGTGTGTATACTACATGATCCAGCAATCCTGATTCTGACTATACATCCCAGATAAATTATCAGAAAATTCAGGAAGTTACATGTTCATTTGTCTAGCATGAAGGCAAATAAATTCTCACTTAGATCTTTAGGCCAGATGTTAGACACAAGTGCCTGGTGTACAGAGGAGATAGCTGGTTCTGATCTAGAGACTTATCCATAGGTAAGTGCCATTTATTTATTTATATTTTTTAAAGTAAAGTCACCAGATTTTAATTTCAGAACAGCTGAACTGAACACCAATGAAATTCTTCTTCGATAATCCAAGAGATCACCAATCTTTAAATGTAGGTCAGTCTCTAACAGTAATAAAAACTCATGCCTGTATGAAATTTTAAATGGTTAGTTATATTTCTCCATGCATGGAATTCTTTGATTTTTGTAGCATATCTGTACGGAAGTCTGGGTAACTATTGCTATACTAATTTCTGGTTTCAATCTGAAAGGAAGCAGCCTGGCCTGTGTCACTGAGAGGTCTTGCCTCAGGCTTTCTGGTCTTCCTAATCTACTCCCTCACGTCTTCCCATGTTGATCTTCCCACCTTGTTCAGCAGACCTGAGCATAACACTTGAGCTTCTTCTTTGTCCGTCTCTGGTGTGCTCCCACTGGCATACCAACCAGGTCCTGACTTCTCCACCCTGCAAAGCCTTTGCTGATTACTAAACATCAGAGAGATCTTGCTATCATCAAACATGCTGTTGCTTCTGTTATCTAGGCAACTTATTAATACAGTTCATAAAACAATTAGCAACAGTTCAACACTTTAGCTTCTGAAATGTTCTTCTAAACAATAAAAAATTAGCTTTATTAACTCCTTTCTTTTTAATTCGCTAATGTCTAAAAATCTGTCTTGTCTGTTGTTGTGACTTTGAAGGAATAATTTTATATGTGTCCTGAAGATCCTTGTGGGATCATGAAGTAGTGTGCATGTGGTTGGGACCAACAGGTATCAGGAAAA
The DNA here is from genome assembly GCA_004027165.1 of Ctenomys sociabilis. Classification (NCBI taxonomy): domain Eukaryota; kingdom Metazoa; phylum Chordata; class Mammalia; order Rodentia; family Ctenomyidae; genus Ctenomys; species Ctenomys sociabilis. The sequence goes on from PVKA01001466.1 coordinate 74,016, forward strand.
CCAGCAGATAAATACATCAGTGTTAAAAGTCAATTATGAAATAGTTTTCATATCACTACCTCTTTAATTGCAGGGTACAAATTATACAGATAGTTTTGTCAGTTGATTCTCTCTACATGACAAGATACTTCAGCCACATACTTAGCATACTGTGATTTATTTTAACTGCTTTGTGTACAGATTATCTGAATACTCTAGTCAACCTCATCAAAAAGAGGCAAAAGAAAATTCAAGTACAAGCGATAAGGAATGAAAAGGGTGAAATCACCACAGACCCAGCGAAAATTCAGAAGATTATCAATAATTACTTTGAGAATCTTTACGCTCACAGAATAGAAGACACAGAAGAAATGGACAGATTCCTCAAAAGGTACAAATTACCAAAACTGAATCAAGAAGATATAACAACTCTCAATAAACCAATAACAGCCAATGAAATACGAAACGTAATAAAAAGCCTACCGACAAAGAAAAGTCCAGGTCCTGATGGATTCACAGCTGAGTTCTGTAAGTGCCATTTAAACGTCATAGCACTTAATAAAATCACTTAAGCCAGAATGTGGATAAACAAGAGACACAAAGACCAAACCTTAGATCCTCCTATATTTATATATCGGAACACGGAATAGAAGAAGGTTCCAGAAAATGGAGATGAAGTGACTGGTGAAGAGAGGAAGTTGGGAGCCAGGCCCATTTTGCTATGAACATCGAAGCAAAGGCAGATACACAATACATTGAGGAAGATGTGGGGGTTGGGCAGACATTGTTTTAAATATGGTTAATACTAGAACATGACTGATGGTCCTGGGGAAGGGTCTGGTGAAGATGATTTGATTGATGCTGCTAGAGTGAAGGGAAGGAAGGTCATGGAGGATTCTGGATCTCTGTTCAGGGCAGGCTCCGTGGCTGCCGATGCAGATTGGTTGATGGGACCTGGACAGACAAGTGACATACTACTTATTTGCTTTCTCTTTATAAACATGAAATATGCTCATCAGCTAAAGGTGAGAGGCGTGGTGATATTGAAGATCTGATAAGAGCAAAGAAGTTGTGAGAGAGAAACCTTATTTATGAGAGAGCAAGTTTTGGAAGAATGAGTTCATCACCACAGAGGTCATAGCCTAGATGTGATTTTCTGAGGAAAACTTCTCTTGGCTGCTCTCACACAAATGGTCTTCAACCTGTCCACAAGTCTGTCACATGTTGAAAATAAGCTAGGCTGGAAATGCAGTAATACACTTCTCCTATGCACACTGCACAGCTCAGTAAAACAGCACATCATGGATTCCAATGGTTCCCTGGCTCTGGGGATGAGGAGGGACTGGGAGCTGCATCAGCCGACACTGCCCAGCGTTGCAGGAGAAGATTGCACAGCAAACTGGCAGCCAAGGAGAAAACAGAAACCAGGTGTGCTGGGAAGCACTCAGAATCCCAGCACTCTGAGAGACTGAGACAGGCCAATCCCAAGTGTGATCCCTAAATTGCCTGGGCTGTATAGCAGCTTGCTATGACCTCATCTCAAAGAAAAATATACAAAGGACTAGGGATGTAGTTCAGTGTGAATGTCCTGGGTTGAATTTTTAGTATAGAGGGATTCGGGAAGGGGGAAGAGAAAAAGTTTCACTTCTAACAGAATGTAACACTTTCACTCCATGGTGAGAAGATACAATTGCAATTTGAAGCATCCTATGTTAGTTCTGTGAAAATTCAGAAGCTGCCCCGCTCTAGATCTCGCCATGTGAAGCTGTTGTGGAGGCCTCATTGAGCCAGTTCTTCTGTCTTCCTGAGCCACCCCGATTTTAGAGCTAGAACCTTTCTACCAAGCCCAGTGTTCTCCATAATATTTTTGAAATAAATGTTGAACATGTGGAAGATTCTGCATTACAGAGCTGAAGCTTACTCCTAAGTTGATTGTAAAGCATGTCATGACTATTTTCAACCAAGTCTAAAAAGAGCCTTCTGACTGGGAAGCAAACAAAGCTATTTATTAAATAATCAATAATGCTATCACTTTGTTTAAAGATTAAGCGTAACTCCTCCTAGAAGAATCCCATATGTACTTTTAAAATAATTGTATCGATACCACATAATGAACTGCTATAAAACTTTAAAATTCAGAAGCTCCTATTGGAGAAATGACTCACAAGGATATAATTTTCCCAGTCCAAATTTTATAGGATAAAGCCCAGCAAAGCCAGTGTCCTTTGGCATCAAAGTCAACGAGAACATATTAAGAGTGTAAAGAAGTCTGCAAACTGATCTGTGTGCTGTGTAGACTGTATTTTTCTCACCAAGAAGCTATATCCAGATTTGTAGAAATAAATTTTCATTGTCTGTACTAGGTAATCCTTTAATAATTCAAATCAGTGTGAGTTGCTGACACTTAGATGCCCTTAAATTCACTTTACTCAAATGTTAGCTATGAAGCCATGTGGCTATATGTATGACATATAAATGGAAAATTATTTTTTAAAAACAGGATCTGTTATGCACAAAATCTATTTAAGTCCTACTCTTTTCACACCAGAGATAACTTCCTAGCTCTAAAAGAATACCCCAAATCACTGTCTATATCAGAAAGAAAAACAACAAAACATAAATACTAATACATAAATAAATATTGTTTTTGAGGACTTTGAATCATGCAATTAGTTTGCAAAGGCTGAGTTCTTAGAGTTAAAGCACATCTTTCTGCCTTTCCTTCCACCTCCTTTTATTTTTTCTTCTCTCCCTATCTTCATCTCTTTATTTCTCTCTTTCTTTTGTCTTTTTCAGTTTACCTAGGCACTGCATATCTTTTGCATCAGGAACTACATATAAAGATAGGAGTCTTTTGAGTTGTTTTTCTAGTAAGATAGAAAAATATACCAATAAATAAGTCCCATTTGTTGTGTGTTAGAGAGAGAAATAAAATTTCCTAAAGAAACAAGTGAAGGAATTCATATTTTGAGAATAAGGGTCAAGATGAAGATGGCAGAAGAATTTTTAGGTAAAGGATGACATTTGAGTTAAACATTTACAGGTATGTAGATTGCACTACAAAAACCTGATAAACTGTTTTAAAAACTAGGAAAATTTTGATGGAATGCAGCTGCTTATTTTAAATTATATAGCTTAATTTCCAAATGTATTAGAAGGTATTTTATTTTTCTTATACAATTTTATTATAATTAGGAATTCTGAAATTTGTTAAAATATGCATAATGGGCAAACGATCTATTTCATAAAAGATGTGCTTTAACTCAAAGAACTCAGCCTTTGCAAACTAATTGCATGATTCAAAGTCCTCATCACTTGTAAATAAAGCATGCTATGATGTTGTGGATATATTGCACTATAAAATAAGGTAGGTAATTGTGGCTGGCAGTCAGCTTCAGATCTTTTACATTATTCCTGATTTTGTCTCTTCTCAGTTGTCATCCCTAAGCAGAAGTGGTTTAAAATCTCTTCCTCGTTGAAGATATCTTTATTTCTTCCTTTAACTCTGTCAGTTTTACAGTGCATATTTTGAAGCTCTATTAGACACACAGATTTTTTATTGTTTTTTCTTCTAGGTTCATTGACTGCTTCATCCTGGTAGTACCTTTTGTTCATCGTATGTTATAGATACAAGGATTCAGTGTTAAATTCTACATCGTATACACATGGCCTTGACGGCCTGATTTCTCACTGTTTTACCATTGTACTGAAATCTTCCACATGTGTGTTTGCTGTAGAAGCTGAGAATTGGGCATTGCTTTTCCGTTCTGTTAATCTGGTCATTTAATTGGAGTGTTGGTCAGAGGTTAATGTAATTGGTGATATGCTGAGATTTACCTTACCACATTACTATTCATTTTGGGGTTTCCATATACCTTTTGTTCTCCCTTTCTAGAGGCCTTTGTGGTTACATGAGTCATATTTTTAAAGCTCTCACAATTAGCTTTTCAAAAAATTGTCTTTTTCATTTTTGGTGTTTGCTCTAGAGATTACAGTAAACATTCTTTGATTTTCACAATTTTTATAGAAAATATTGTACTAATTCAAATATTAAAATTTAGAGCTCTATAAGGCCATTTGTTTCATCTTTTTTGCTTGGTCATCATATATTATCGATACAAGGATTCAGTGTTAGCATTTTTCTTAAATAACTCATTTGCATTTTAAAGATGCAATGAGATAGATTGTCATCAGTATTTACTCATGTGCTTATCATTTCTAATACTTTTCAGTTCAAATACAACTTTCCTTTATTTCACTTCACTCTGAACAATGTCGTTTACCACTGATTTGTAATGCAAGTCTGCTGGTGATGAATTTTCTTGACCTCATTTATTCAGAATGTCTTTATTTTCTTTTCATTTGTGAAAGACATTTCTCTAGGCAAAAGTTTTGAGTTTATACCTAGAAATATATTTCCAACACCTTGAATAAATTATCCCCCCTATAATCTAGTGTTCTGTATCCCAATGTAAAAATTGTCATCATTTATATCTTTCTTCGCATGTAATTCATCCTGTATCTCTGATTATTTTGAAGTTTTTCTCTTTTTGCTTTAGTTTTCAGCTGTTTGATTCTGATGTGCCCAGAACTGATGTGGCTTCTCTGTGTTTGTATGTTGCTATTCAGTATGCTTCTTGAATCTCTGTGCATGTCTTTTACAATGATTAGAAAATTATGTCTATTCATGTTATTGAAGAAGATTTCCTTATTTTTTATTTCCTCTGCTTCTGGAACTCCACATACACTTTTGATATATCACAGGCTATTGAGGTTCTGCTTATTTTTTTCTTTGCTCAGTTTGATCATGTTTATTCACATATCTGAGTTCAATAATTCTTTTGCTATTGTCAGTGCATTGATTTTTGAATTGTACTTTCAATGATAAACATTTGCTTAGTTCTACTTCTAGCAACTTTGTTGAGTTATAGTTCACAAACAATAAAACTTATTCTTTATAAGCCAATGGTTTTTAATATTGTTATAGAGTTAGTCACTTTCATTGTTAATCGGACAAAATACCTGTCACACCAGCTTCAGGTAGGAGAGGTTCATTTTGGTTCACAGTTCATTTCAGTCAAAGCTGGCTGGCTCCAAGGCAGGATTGTACAGCACAAGAGTATGACAGTGGAGAAGCTGCCGGTGATTCTGCCGTAGAGACAGAGAGTGAAGGCAGGGTGGGAGAAGAGATAACCGCCCACACTCCCAGGGACCCAACTTTCCAACAAAACCCCACCTTATATTACAGAAAGTCAAGTAATAACAATGCCCACATGATCGAAGCACCTCTCAAAAATCCTATCTCTGCATGGAGAAGACTTTGACAACGACATCTATGATTAGAAATCATAACAAAAGTCATGCAAGCATCACCGCAAATGACATTAGATCCATCTTCATCATCTCAAAGAAACCTGATTCTAATTTGCAGTCATTCCTATTCCTATCCCATCCCAACATAAAGATATTCCCATCATTATCAATGATCTTCCCATCAATCGCTAGTTCTGCATGTTCTTATAAATAGATGGCGCAATATGTGATCCCTTGCATTTGTTCTCTTTGACCTAGAATAATGATCTTGAGGTTCATTTTTGTTGTATCATGTAAAACATGCTGTTTATTTTCATGGAGAAATATATCTTAATCATCAAAAAATACCATATTTTACTTGCTTACTGTAGTGACAATTGCTGGACATTTGGGATTGATTCCACTTAGGGCTATTGTGAATAATATTGTTATAATCATTAATGCATAATATATTTTTGGCATATATTTTGCTCTTGAGTGTATTGTTAGCAGTAGGAAAGTTTGGCCATATAATAAATCTATCTTTAGCATTTAAGAAACTAATCTACTTTTCTGCAATGTGATTATACCATTTTAGGTTCCCATTCAAAATGTATGATGCTCTTATTTCTCTACATGATGTTGAACACTTATTATATTGCCTGTTTGTAATAATTACCATTCTTATGGATGTGAGGCGAAATTTTATCAAGTGCATTTTCATGCATTTACTGGACTTCTACCTATCCTTTGTAGTAAAACATACATTACAAATAGTGCCTAGTTTTTCTTTTCATTAGGTTAACTGTCTTTTTATTGCAGTTAAGGAGTTAAGGATTTTTGTCCTGAATATATATAGAGAACCTATACTGTAACATCCTGTAACTTAGTGATGTCCAAAATTTTCTAGGATATTATGGGGCCACAGAGAAAAGTGATCAAAGATGTAGAGTATGCCTAAGAAAAATCACCTATAGAGAAAATATTCTCTCAGGCTTTCACAAAGAGTGAATTGGTCAAGCAACAGCTGTGACTCATCCAGATGGCTGACACTGATAAAAGATCTACAAACTATGGTACAGGATTTCAGAGTAAATCCTGGGAGGATTTGAGTGACCTTGTCAGATACAAAGGTTACATTTTTTTAGGGCCAGCCAAATAGCTCAGCAGATTAAAGCACCTGCAAGCAGGCACAGGGGCCAGGGGTTTGATCCTGGGGTCTGCCGTGCTGGCTCTGCCCCTGATGTATAGTGCGACCACAGTTGAGGCTGGTGTGGTGGTGTACAACTGAAATGCCAATTCTTGGGATGTAAACGGGTGGATCACTACAAGTCTGATCTAGTAGTGCGACCCTGAACACCCTGTAGGCCCTTCCCTAAAATATAAGAAAGAAAGGTTACATTTTTTTATATAGGTCTTACTTTATCTTTGTCTTAACAATCCAGCAGAAAAGTATAAACATGAGACATAAAAAGAAAAGCCATATTAATATGCTGAGCTGTAAAAGGCTCAAGTTAATAACTTCTGACATTTCCAGTCCTACGGATAACCCAATACTATTATAAACTACTGCACTATATTGGATTACTTTGCTGAATTCATGCACCTACAATACATGAATGGCAATGGAATATCAATCTCTGACAAAACTAAACAAAAAAGGAGGATATAAATGAAGGACAATTTTGTAGTGAAAATATAATAATATATATATATATATATATATATATATATATATATATATATATATATATATACAAAACAGGATAGATATATAGCTGCTTTCTCTTAGTTCTATGAGAGGAAAGCCTTGTATTAAAGTATAAATTTTTCATAACTAATTTATTAATATTTTTCTTACATTGGTGGCAACTTTGGTGTCACATTTAAAAAATTTTGCTTAACTGAAAATAATGCATATTTCCTTGTAGATTTCCTTCTAACTGTCTTAGCTCTCAAATTCAGTTCTATGGTCCATTTTGAGCTCATTTTTCTGCATGGTGTGAGGTAAAACTCTATTTTGTTGCTGTTTTTATTGTTTACATATAGTTAATCCAGATGTGTCAGGATCATTTGCTAGCATCTCTTTAGTAAGTCAGTTGAGCTCAAAAAGAAGAAGTCAGGGCCAGTGAGATAGCTCAGTGGAGCAAAAACCTGCATGGCACGTATAGGGACTGGGTTCGATGGCAACACCTGCCACACCTGGCCTGCCATTGGACCAAATGAGCCAGCCACAGACTGAGGTTGGTTGCACATGCCTGTAATCCTAGCCCTGTGGAGGCTGAAAACAGGAAGATCACTATGGGTCTGAGCTATGTAGTGAAGCTTTGTATCAAATACATTTTAAAAAAGTAAGAGTTAACTTTTGATCTCTCAGATACATTAAATCGATCCATCTGTCTATCCTATATCAGAACTACACCCTTTTGAATGTAACATTGTAGTCAGTTTTTTAACTGAGAACTGAAAGTCTTCCAAATTTATTATTTGTTTTTTTAATGTTTTCTTGCGATTTCCCAGTTATTGTGACTTTTCCCTTTTGTTGTTTTCTTTAGACTGTTGGCTATTACACTTATTAGATGTTTTCAAACTCTCAGCTACTTATTCTAGCATGACAGGTTGATTCTATGATTTCTTTTGTATATGGGTCAAAGTTTCCATTTCTTTGTATTTCAAGTAAATTTTTATTGTAGTTTGGAACTTATGAAGACTCTAGGCTCTGTTATATTCTTCAATTTCAAAGAATACCATGCAATAAGTGTATAAATAGTGGTAAAATAAAATAAATAGAAAATTAGTAACCATTCTTTGAAATGAAAAATAGTTGATTTATGTATCAAGTATGAATAAACAATATATTCACTGGAGTGATGTGGTTGAAAAAAACCTAGAGCATAGCCAAATGAATTTAGAAAAGGCAAAATATATACTTTACAATGAAATAACTTAATACTTAATAGTGAGCCAGCCACAGAGACCAGGAATGGTGGCACATGCTTGTAATCTCAGTACTGGGGAGGCTGAAACAGGAGGATCACTTTGAGTCCAAGTGATGTAGTGAGATCCTGTACCAAATACACTAAAAAAGGAAGGGCTCATTTCTGATCTCTCAGGTATGTTGTACTGATCTAGCTGTCTATCCTATATCAGAACTCTATTCTTTTGAGTATAACATTGCAATCAGTGTTTTAACTGGGAACTGTAAGTCTTCCAAATTTAACTTCTCCATTAATCAAACTCGTGGCACCAAAAATGAAGGAGAAATATTACAGTGCAAGCCTGATAGGATGTGAAGCCAAGTGCATCTCCTAAATGTTATGTTAAAATATTTGAGATGAATCTAATCAAATTTCAGGCAACTAATAGGAAGCATAATGGAAAGAAACAATCACAATATCTAGAATAAATAAAATGATAAATACAAATTGTGAAACACGTTGTAAGATAACTACTCAGAATACATCAAACACTTAATTTCATTAGGTTAAAAAATGGAGGGGCCATTTCTAGATTGAAAGGAAACCACATGCAGACTAATCACTTCAATTAGGTCTTGATTTTAAAACACAATCTTTAAAAGATATTTTAAAGCAAAACAATTGATGTAATGAAATTTATATAGGGTAAAAAATTACATGACACAAGTTTTTTTTCCTTAATTTTATCAGCTATAATAATGATCACTTGTTTATATAGATTATTTTATTTTTTAAAAGGCAATGCATAAGGGAGAACTTATTTGTGGTTCAGGAAAACAGATTGAACATGTATGTAAATAAATCAACTATGAAAGCATACAAATAAGTTCCGAGTCTATCTTAGGGACAGATGAGTGCTCATTGTATTTTTCTTTCAATATTCCTACACATTTACGTTGTTCATAATAATGTATCAGTCAAAATATCCCACTCATCATTTTCTCCCCTCACAGTTCCCAGACTTTTGAGAAAGAACTAATCCTTTTACTAGTCTACTTCATATGGGGTTTGTCATTTACTTTGCCATATGAAAAAGAGCAAGGAAATTTCCATGCCATTACCTGTGTGAATATCTCATATCTATGAAGTAATTCTTTTTTTTTTCCTGATGTGACATAAGACAGAGAAAAACTTTTGAGACCAAGGGAGAGAGGTTTTCATTATTTCTGGGGCCTCCCTGGATGCTGGACTGAACTTATTTCACAACCTGGATGCAAACATTCATTCTTTCTGCCTGGTGCATTGTTGATCAGAACATGCATGGCACAAGCCTCTGCTAGCTGCAGAATGTGGCAGTATTAGTCTAATTCAGTAGTTAGAGGAGGAAAGCTCCGTTTGAAGGTATTCCAGCAAAAATTCCATCTCTCCCTTGCCCGTGGAGGTCATTCTTCACCCTCACTGATTCACTCCTGAAATAAAAGCCATTGAATTGTTCAATAAGTTTCATTAGATGGCTAGTGTCAAGTGCTATTATAATCTCTGCTGTGATTTGATGATATCCTATCACTTTGTTATTTTTCAGTTCCTAATTGCACCCTATATTTTTGACATCTCTATTGGACTGATGTTAATGTCAGGTTGTCCTGATTCATGTGCTTCATTGAAATCTGGTACCGAGACAGCTGAAATATGAATTGGTTGAGGAGTTTTTGAAGTGCTCTGCCTGCAAGCCTTTCTTTTTGACTTTTGTAGCACCTACAAGTAGGTTTATTTTTGAAGAAAGAATAAAGGCATTAGAGTTTGAAATTGTGCCTGATGTTAAAAGTGCATCAATTTATGTTCAAATTAGGGAAGGAAAGCACACAAAGCATGACAATAATACTTAATACTATGTAAGTTTTCAGACAAATTAAATTGAGCAAAATGGATTTTTTATAAAAGCAAATTATGGTCAGCAAACAGAAACACAGCCTGAAATGCATAAACAACATGAAAATACAAAGGAGATAATAAAAATCAGCCACAAACACTTTCCCATTTGTTTCCTTTTGTAGTACAAGCTTAGAGAGCTTTTTCTTCATGTACAAATATATACCTACTCCATATTTACCAAAAACTGTGAGACAATGGACACTTTGGTTTAAAACATTCTTCATATGTATTGCCTACCATGGGCTTCTTTGCCTGCCAGTAAACATTTTTACAGTTTTGTTGTACTAGATTCTTCAATGATTTCTTTTAATAAAGTGCTTGTTATAAACATTTCTATTGTTTTGAAGTCTTTTTTTTTCTTTGTGATCTAAAATGCCTGAAAATTCACCATTGCCAACCAAAGCCATATTGACAACACTTTCTGTACTCTTACTTTGCAAAACTTCAGCTCAAATTAATTCTATAACAAATTCTTCCACATGTAAATCTGGGAGCATTAATAACAGTAAACCAGTCTTAATTACTCATGGGATTCTCAAAGTTTTTAATATGGTAATAACTCTTGTGAATCAACAAGAGAAGGATATAGCAATCATCATTTCCCAAACTCATTTCCTCACCACACATTTCAAGGACTTAGTGCTCCATAGATAACAAGGAATGATTGTTTGTCTCATGTACCCCTTACCTGAAATTCATTTCTATCTGAACTTCCTGCTGCCAACTCAAATTCATTTTTTTCCCAATGGGTTTGTCATTTTTATACCTAATCAAAAATGTCATTCCAATTAAGGAGACTTTTTTGCCTCTACTACATACCAGGTATTATCTAAAATTTTGGGCAAAAAGACAACTGTAAGAACAAAGTTCATATGGTCAAGGAGCTCATGACTGAGTAGTTAATAACTTTAGTAATAATATTTCCTGTCCTAGGTTTGTCCCATCAGACATAGGATCTTGGGCACAAAGACTCAATGAATATCAATTATATATATCCTAAGGCTGTTGATGTGACTGTGGAAGGAGAGGAAGATACCTAGTTTTTCCTTCTTTCCTCTGTTTATGAATGTAGGAGAATCTGATTATGGGACTGATGAAAGTAATTTTTGTCACAAATCGAAAATCTGAATGTCAAGTCAAATACGTAAGAGCTGAGCCACAAGGTGGTGATTGAGTCTGATCAGCCAAATTCAGCTGTAGAATTCACTTTCACGATCCAACTTGGGTTGGATTTCCAGTAAAATATTTCTTACTACACTATTTCTTGCTTTGTTGAAAATCATTTGAAGTGTGATAGGAAACTTTGCTGGCTAAAGATGAATATAATTAGAAAAAACATAGTATGAATCCTAAATGTTTTGTTTTAAACCTCAATCTTTGATCTTAGCTTGTTTTCTTATGACTGACCTATTTTTTTCCTAGAAGTGGGAGCATGAATTATGATTAGTTGAAGGTTTTGTTTAGGTGAGGTTTTAATCAGTAAAGGTCTTCCTCATATCATATAATCATACCTGCAACTGACTAAATTATATAGACAAACTTAAGCAATAGTTATGTGTTTCTCTTATATAAAGAGAATTATTGTTACATGATCTTACATTAGCCAGGTTTCAAGGAAGGCAGGAGTCCACAGGAAATATCAGGTTTATGCCAGAGATATCTCTGGTTCTCAACATTCTACATTAAACTGCCGCCCCTCTAAGAAAATCTTAATCTTTTTATTAATTATTTTTCCCATTTATCATACCCTATGAATAGTAGTGAGTGAGAATTCTACCCCCTGGTGGTATTTCCCTTAATTTCTGTCTCAGTAATAGATTGTATTTTTAATCTATTGCATGGGATTTTCTAAAACTTCTTACTAAAGCCTTAGGCTCTTAGACTGTTTCAACCTAGATTCCAAACTCAGTTCTTCAACACCAGAATTTTCCCACTGAAGCCTGAGTTGGCATTGTGCAAGTAGATTGGTCTCAACATTTTATTATAATAAAAAATGGTAAATTGTGCTTTTTTGTTAGCTCAGTTTAACCAGGAGTGTGAGCTTACTGATGTAATTCAAACAACTATAATACTGTGTAATTATATGATCTTTGTCTCTAATACTAGCTAGATAGATCAAATGGTATCTTTTCTAGACATGGGGAAAAAAGTGAGTCCTAATGACCTAGGCTCTTCTTCTGAAATATGTGTTTCTTAAACACAAACTATCTCTTTCATTAATTTCCCTCAGACTAAAAGATTTGTCGCATATCTATCCATCCTTGTCTTTGTCTCTGTCTACTTAAAATAAAGTAAATAAAGGCTCTCTCCGTGCCATTTTAACTTTTTATTTCCTTGATTCACGAGGAAAACATGATTAACCTCAATGCTCAGGAGTCTTAGTCCATTTCCCCATGGCTAAGCCACAGTCCCTGACATCAACAGTTTAAGTGTGGAGAGGCATAATTTGGCTTAACATTTTAAGGGATTCTTCCCATAATAACCTGACACCAAGACAGAGTGTGATGATGGAATAAACATGCTCATTTCATAGTGTCTGACACTCACAGCAGGTAGCAGTAGCAAAGAAGAAGGGGCCAGAGACGAGATGCTACTCAGGTCACACCTCCTCGACCCACCCAGAAACATCCAGAATGTTATGTTAATCTCTTTTCTTGGACATTACTTAATCCAGTCAAACTGTCATACCATGATTAATGGTCACAGTGTACCCTTGTTAACTTGACAAACACACATCTCTCCTTAAACCACATTTAGCATTCAAATACAATAGCAAGTTTCTAATTCCACTTAACATGATACAACTATAATGCACAAATTGGCAATACAGTAATTCTCTCCAAAAGTCTTCCTAGTCCTATCCTCCTTCCAAGAACCAAGCCAAAATCTTTTTTTGGAACTCAAAGCAAACTCAGTTATGAACCTCTTAAAAATAAAATCGAGTTGCATAATCCAACAGGGTAAATATTCCCTTTTTCTCTAACAGAGGATAGGGAAAAAGAGGAGCAAAGCATGAGCACAGCATCTCCAATATTAACATTGTATACCTCCACATTTGATGTGCGAGCCCTTTGGCCTGCCTCTTAGCTACAGCTTTCCTTAGCATCTACTTCTTTCTAGTGTATCCACTGTAACCTTCCACCTCATTTTAACAGCTTCACACACCCTTCCTCTTAAGCATTCCTCGCTGGCCTTCTAGGCGTTCTTATTCACTCTGGGTAGAAGCCTTTCTGACCCCATAACTCTTGCATTCTGCACAAGAATCAAACCAACATGTCCTGGACGATGTCAAAGTTTGTGTCAGTGGGAGCAGCAGTAGGACTCCTTGTGCCATGGCAGCAATACCAATGGCTGCACTGAGGGCCTGGGGGGCTGAGGACAGTGAACTATATCCCGGGGAGCCAATTCCTTTGGAGGCCCTTCTTAAACAGGCACCCCGCAGACTTTTCTCAAATGAAATGTTTATAATTTTTATGTCCTTGAGTCTCCCATGGCTGGGGTCATCCTATTTTCTGAGATGTCTTTATCTTTCTTGCTACCCCTGTAGAATCTACCTGGCTTATTTTTAATGGTGCTAATCTCACAGAAACTGCATCTTCTCTCATCCCAGATTTAGGTGGGTTTGCTCTGGGAACAAAGTATCATTTTAAAATGTTTCTGGTTCACTTTTGCCCACAATTCTCACAAAAAATCTGGCTAACTGCAACCTGTAATACTCTACCACGTCCCGAATAATGTACCATCTTGAAGTTTCCTGTATTAGATCTATCAATCAGTTTACTGACCTTAATCTCAGTTTTCCTCATATTTCAGGACATGTGCAAAATGTCAGCAGTTTTATGGGTTTTTAATTTTAATTTTAATTTTTTTGCTACAGTGTAATACACCTGACCTCTAGAATAATTACCAGTGAAGTTCTTGTTCCCAGATTAAACCTCCTGAGCCTGGTTTTTACAGTATTCCCTTCAGAATTCTGGCCTTCTGAGCCTCAATTAAAATAGTGTAGGTTCCTTAGCCTCTACCCATAAATTTTTCCAAATTCCTTCTGATAAGTTCCATCAGTTTGTGAACCACAGTCATGTACAATGCCAGAAAAAACCCTGCTTGTTTGGTAGCACCTTTGTGTATTAGCTTTACATTGCTGAGAAACAATATCTGATGTCCACAATTTGCAAAGGAGAGGCTTACTCTTGCTCACAATTTAAAGGAATGTAGCCTATGATCACCTAGTTCCAAGGCAGAAACTTCATGGTTAAAGGGTGTAGCTGAGCAAAGCTGGTTGCTTTGTGGTAGCCAGGGATCCCTGAGTATAGGAACGGTGTTGCAGAGAAAGGTATTAGTGGCCCTATAGTACCCGAGGTCATAACCTGTCCAGGCACACTTAGAATCATTTCATCTTTTTATTTTTCAATATTGGGACTTAACCCAGGGCATTTATATTGACTTACATAGGCAGTTTTTAAAATTTATTTATTTATTATCTATTTAATTTTTCACTAAGTTGCTAAGTTGCCCAGCTTGGGCTAAAACTTGAAATCCTATCTCAACCCTTAGAGGCTGGGATTACAAGCATGCACAACCATGCCTAGTTTGCTAGCTGTTTTTTAATCAAGTCAAATTGGCCTATCCAGAATAATGGTCTGAAGAGATGATTGTCCTTGAGCCTTTAGGTTTATCAAATCAACTTGGCTTACCAGAATGGAACAACTTGATATTTTCTTTCTCATCCCCATACAACAACTAGAAGGAAAAAAAGTGTGTTCTTGGCTAAACTTGACTGTCTTCAGAGCTGTATATACTCACCCAGTCAAAGCCCCTATGATATCTTCCTACCAGAACTGGTTGATGGCCAACCTGGAACAACCTGGAAGGAAAAGTCAGTTTCGTGATGGGCTGCTCCTCTAAGGAAGAAGTTTTCAAATTATATTCTATGTAATATTAAATTTTTACATAAGCAAGAGTCAAAGGCTCTCTCTGTTACTCTCCTCTCACTGCTGGAAACAATACCTCTGCCAAAAATGAAGGAAGGAAAGGTTTATTTAGCTCACAGTTACTGGAGGTTTCAGTCCATACTCAGCTGGCTCCAAGGCAGAGGGGCACAGGGCACAGACATGGTGGCGGCAAAGAGCAGAGAACAAAAGGGAGGAGCAGTGGCAGCAATGGCTGCCAAGAGCAGGCCTGTCTCCCCTGGGTTTCATTCAGGCTCTCCACCCCTAGCTGGATGTAGCACTACATCCATAGTGCAGCACATGATCCATAATCCCAGTGGATCATAAGATAATCACAAGCTCCAGAAGTCCTATGCCTGCATGAGGCTTTGGGGGGACAACCAGGCACAAACCATAACTAATATATTTAGAAGAAAGTGTGCAAAATATAACTTGCAATAGAATCACGACAACATAGCAAATGGTCTATAGGAATATAAGAAGAGGTAGTCAGCAGCTATTTAAAAACATAACAGAGACTTATTTTTCCTTTAGAAGTTTGACAATGCTCATAAAATGATGATCCTTGTACCCACTGTTCTCTGAAGTTTGTTTAAGACTGACTTACGCATTGTATGATTTAAAAAAACAGAAGTTGTAGGAACAAGGTCCTCATCCAAATTAGTAGGCTAATTTTTCCAGTGTTGCCGCTATTACCATTTTACTAACTTAGAAACTTGGTTTATATGTATATTATCTGAAGTTCTTTGAAAAATTCATTACATTCAGAGTGATATTGTCTATGTTTAGTTAAAGTACATATTTAAATAATATCAAATGTTTTATTTTTTATTTTTTTTATTTTTTTTTGTCTTTTTGAGACAGGGTCTCGCTATGCAGTTCAGGCTGGCTTTAAGCTCACTTTGTAGCTCAGGCTGGTCTCGAACTCACAACAATCCTCCTGCCTCAGCCTCCCGAGTGCTGGGATTACAGGCATGCGCCACCACGCCCGGCAGTCAAATGTTTTATAATGACTAATTAACATGCTACTTTGCTCATCTGCATTGTCTGAGAAGCTGTTCAGTAAGTAAACTGCCAAAAGCCAGAATACACAAAAGGCCCAGCCACTGAAAATCTGAATTATTACTGGTCAATTCAATCACTCTATGGGAAATTGAAATTCAATTAAATTAGTAAAATGCCTACTTAGATTGATTTGTACAAATGGAGTAGGTTTATTTGTCATTCACCAATACTGGTTATCATTTTATTCATCAGTTTATTTTCACGTGCATTCTTAGCCTATGTAAGGAATGGAAGTGGCCAGATAGAACATGAAGCATCCATGGTGTCTGTGTAAATGAGAAACTGTGTCCTCAGATAGAAGGGAAACATTTCGTGTGATCACCACACTTCCTCAGATCTGTACCTAGCATGATGGAAGATGCTGGTATCAGAATCCTACTAAAGTCATTTCAAGCATGTGCTGGATTTGCTCTAATTCAATAAGCCTGCTCAGTCATTTCATTTTTTGATCCTAGACAGATGACTCAATGTGCATTGGAATGTTTGGGTTATGGTTGTGCTCCCAGAAGTAAATCATAGCCATGAAAGCTTTCCCTGAAGTTTAATTTTATACTGTTTAACTCCTAAGTATTAATGAGACCATTCTTATCTGTATACTTAAGATTCCTTCTTCTGGCTATGGATAAGATATATTCTCATGGGGAGGCTGCTAACTTCTGATCAGGTAATGATAAAACCTGTATGTTTCCATATACAAGCATGAAATTTCCTTCTCTTTCACTCTGCCAGGCTCCTGAGTCCTCTTTCTGACAGAGCTCCAAATTGGGATCTGCCTTTGGCCCACTTATTCCAATTATAGCAAGAATCCTGCTGAGACAGTTTAACAAAAATCTCTAACCCTTGCTCCCACCACCCTTGATAGCTTATCACTCTGGCCTGACTTCAACAGAAGTCTTGTTAGGTCAGTTTAGCACTTACCTTGCTTCTTAATAGTTTGCCATCCGTTGACCTCCAAACACACTCTTTGACTATATATCCCCAATTTTCCTCGCTGTATTTGGAGCTGAGCTGAATCTCCTCTTTCTCCATTGTACTAGCCCACCTAGGGTGAAGTCTTGAATGTTAAATAAGTGGCTTGGATAATTTCTTTTTAATAATTGGAAGACATATTCCCTATGGGAAAGTTGCCAGTTTCTGATTAGCTACTGAGAAAATCTATATGTTTTGCTAGAAAGAATATGGGATTTATTGTAAACAATGAACACACACTTTCTGATTGGATCTGTCCTTTAAATTATGGTCTAGATTTTTTATGGCAAAAGCTAATTAAAAAAAATTTCTTCAAATACTGAAGATTAAACTTCATTGTACACTAAGAAATAAGGCATAGATTTTCATTATTGATAAACACTTTATTTCTACATATGTAATTGCATATCACTTATTTAAAGATAAAGCAAATTGTTAAAACTCAACTAAAGCAACAGTAAAATTATATATCAAAATGTAAATCTCAAGATGCAAAATGGGGTCTGGGAAGATGACTAAGTACAATAAGCTCCTGCTTGGCAAGTGCAAGGGCCTGAGTTCAATCCCTGCGCTAGGGAGATAGCTCAATGGTCTAAGCACCTGCCTGGCAAGTGCAAGGATCTGGGTTTGATCCCCTGTACCACATGACGGGCAAGCCCCACAAGGAGACAGCCACTGAAACCAGGTGTAGTGGTACACTCCTATAATCTCAGTGCTGGAGAGGCTCAGACAGGAGGGTCACTAGGAATCTGCACTGTACCAAATAAATAAATAAAAGATAAAAGAAAGATTTCAAATATTTGAGCATATTGATGAATTATATGTTACAGAAACAAGATTCTACATTTTGATGAACTATGAGATGAAAGGCCAGAATTTCTTCCTAGATTTTAATAACAAAATAATTATAAAGTCCAGAAAGGCTAAACAAAGAATTTTTATTATTATTATTTTTTTTATTTTACTTTTGTTTTGTTGAAGTACAAATATCAATGAGACAGTTTTAAGATACCTTGACAAGATGGATTTCATAAATTAATACATTGCAAACTGTTTTCATAATGTTTTGGTATCATAAAAGCTGTATACATGATATTATACTTACAGACATTATTATACCGTATGTCTCTTATCAGTAAATTAAGAGAGTGTGGCTGTTTGTGTATTTTATTTTTTATACCTGAATTACATCAAAGATTCAATAATTAATACTTTCTACCTTGTTATTTTCCGAGTGGTTGTCCATAGTACTAGAAGCCGACCTAATATCCTCTCCAACCACCATTAGTGCAAAACTTGCCCCTCATAGAATTATGTAGAAGCACAGTGTTATCTATCCCAACTGTACTGTTCATACACACACATCATGATTCTTCCATTCTATACCCCTTCCTTCTATACAGCTTTCAGAGATGGGTACTCCATTGTCATTCAACTAACTTAGGTGCTCGAACTCGACAACACAATCCAACACAGTCCAGCATTCCACAACAATAGTGAGTTATCCATAGATGTTGTCGACCATAGCCATTTACAGCTCAACTTAATATTATGGCCCTGCGATGTATACTTCATTTTTATACTTTTCTGCTGGATGGTTAAGAACTAGATAGAGCAAGACTTGTATACCAACACATGTACTTTATATTTCTTATGAGGTTAGTGAAGGTACAGGACTACAAGAAAAACCCTGAGGGGACTTCACTGACCCAACAAAGAATTTTTTGATTGTCAACATTTGTTATTATGGTGAAGATACAAAATGGTCAGAATTTGTGTAGTTCTCATTAAAAGAGTAATTATTTAAAACTTTGTCAAAATGGATAAACTGTCATATTTATCAACAACTCCTCTGGCATTAAACCTGTTCTCTTTTCCTCCTCCTGGCAAAGGAGATTTTAGTGTTCCTTAAGAGGTTCTCCTGGTTGAAATCTTCTGTACAATACTTGCTTAATGAGCTGATTAACAACTGTTACTGAGAATTAATGAATCAAAACACAGTGGTAATTGCCATATTGCAAATCACTGTGTTGTGTTAGGTTATAATAGAGCTATACATTTTACAATGATGACTGTTTTGTATAATGAAAGTATCTGGACAGATTGTATCCTAGGTCTATTGAAGGAACTCCAATAATATTTTTTATATAGAAAAGCCTTTCAAAATTCCCTAGACAGCAAGGAACAAAAGATTCCATTAGTAGACTATTAGTCTACTCAGCAATCAAACATTTTTATTTTAGATAATTATTCAAAATGCCTTTGAAATCTATATTCACTTTATGTACTTATCATAATCTAAACACTTAGAAATTTTGCCATCTGATGAGGCATCTGCTTTAACATGACTTGCAGCAGAATGACAAATAAAATGTAAATGGTGACGGCAAAGGGATTTTAGTTTTGACAATTTGTGGCATTGCCAGATAGCTTTCAACTCAGCATGTTTAATAAAATCAGTTCTTCCATTCAAAATAGTTTTTGTAATCCTAGATTTGAGTTTTGGATTCTGTTAGAGAATCATGTAGTTATGATGTTATCTCAATAAAGCTGTTATAAAAATAGCAAAAAGATCTAATCCTGTTACATAAGCAACAAATAATATATTGTCACATGCTAACATTGGATTTATGGTTATAAGTACTAATTGATTGTATTTATAATAAAGCAAGTGGTATAAAATCAACTAAATCAATAGTAAACTTATTTCTAAATTTAATCCTTATGATTTCAAATACCCAAACATATTATTGAATTATATGTTATAGAAACAAGAGAAATAACAATTTTAGCAAGAATTCTTGTTAGAAATTACAAGTCTCTCACTAGTCTTATAGAAATTATTGTATTTTCCTTTCAATTCAGCTTCATGGTTGAAAAAATTGTAGGTGTATTTCAAAATGATTTATTGCTATTATGTAGGGAAAAGGCTGATTCAATTAAAATACTTTTTTGTTAATTAATAAACTCAAACCAGGTATTTATGTTAAGCTACACTGTATAATGGAAGTTTATTCAACTCAGAATATTCTTAACAATTTCAACAGTAGCATTTTTTCTAATGATAAATTCACATTATATAACAAAAATTGTGCATGAAAATGCATTGCAGGATGAATTTACAGGTAAAGACCTATAGACAACAACTTTTGCAGCTGAAGGTCAATTCATATCTTCAGTCTAAAAGTCTTCTGACACAGATTTAAAATTCTAGAGATATTTCTCTTAAGAATATCTCTCCCTGTATGACTTGAGATAAGCTTATTGAGAATATGGACCAGCACTTCCCCAACAGAAACCTTTTTCAACCAAATCAACCCAGCCATGGGCTTCTAAACACACGGTGAAAATGCTTGCAAGGGAGCAAAGTGCAAAATATAGCTCTGGCTTCATGGCCACATAACCTGGGCTCAAGTGCCAGCCTCACTATTTATCAGTTGTGTAAAATTGAAAGCATGTTATTAAATTTGCCAGTGCCCTGTTTCTTCATCCATAAGTACTACATTCTATCATAATAAGCTTTCTGTATGTAAAATGAGCCACTATACATTTACTTGTTAGATGAATCAAGTATTGAATAAGCATGTTTGTTATAACAAAAGAAATGAGATAATATGCAGCAGTAAGATTCCTATTACATTATTTCTAACTCTTAAAAGAACCATGTAAAATAGAATGTGTCCCATTTTATAAGTACAGAAACTGAGTTCCAGAACCACTAATAATTTTTCGTAGTTACTCACAGTTACTAAAAGAAGGATTGGTGTAGGTATCCTATTCAAACCCAACTGTATTCAAAACTCTCCTTTTCTTCCACTGATCCTTCACTTTGGTGAAATATTGACACTATCTACAGATCTTTAGCAACTCATGGGAACTTCTGGTTTTAGCTTTTATGGGTTAATGTTATGGATATTGTCCCTTTTATCCTTTTAAAAGTAAAAGTTGAATAAACAAAAGTCGATGACTATCTTAGACTGATAAGAGAACTGATGTCACAGGTTACATCACTTTCATGAAATCTAGAGAGGTAGGTTAATTCAGTGTACCATAACTAAGATGTGCTTTCGTGGGGCAGAAGCTGGTGCGACGAACAGGTGGAAAGACTTACACAATGACTTGAATGAATTGTTCAGAACTATGTAGGATTGAGTGTTTGAGAGAGAAACTGCTAGAAACTGCAGTCTGAAGCTATACACTCTGAGTCTTCCACTCTTTCATAATGTAGAGCAGAGAAATATTCCTCTCTGGTGTCTCAAGGGCAAAAGGCATGGAATAACAAGCATAATACATTTGGAGCATTTACCTGAACAAAGTCTTTGGGGAGGTTTTTTTTTTTTTTTTTTTGAATATCAGATAATTAGCCCTCTTGGTGGAAGAGCATTTCTCTTACTCCAGCCTCCACTAGCTTTCTTATCTTATCTAAAATAGAGAGGGGACTGCTTGGAAGGTCACATCTGGGGAAACAGGCTTTCTAAGAGATTAAGATTTATTGGAACAGTTCCCCTTATCACGTTAGCACACTAATGGGACTCAGGTATAATAACAGTGGATCTCACCGGAAAGGGCTATAAGGCGCAGCTTCTCTACGGAAATTCATGACAGCCCGAAGAAAGACACAAAAAATGGTTCTTATTTGCAACTTTGGGTGACTAGAGGTAACGCAAATAATTGATACAGCACACATCCTAGCCATTTGACATAAAATACTGATGACCTATTTAACTTAATTTCTATTACTCCATATATCATGTCTCATTTTCTTTCTTCTTCTCTCTCTCTCTCTTTTTAATTTTAGGACGGGGTCTACAGGGTCTCACTCCATAGATTGGACTCATAGCTCATAGTGATCCCCTGTGTTCAGCCTTCCAAAACTGGGATTACAGATGTGCACCACCACACACACTCTCAGTTTCAGGGGACGGGGCCAGCACTGCATGCTGAGGATTGAACCCCAGCCACTGTGCTCTGCCTAGGTAGGCACTTTAATCGTTGAGCTATTTGGCTGGACCTCTTTTTTTGTTCTTTTTCCCATACCAGGGATTGAACTCAGGGCCCTGAGCTTGCCAGGTAGACACTTATTCTACTGAGCTATGTCCCCAGACCCCCATTTTCTTTAAAAAAAATTTCAAGGATGCTGACAAGCAAGTTAAAACAGTTTGGAAAAACAAAACAATCATTGGAAGCAAACTCATGACACAGATGTTAGAATTATCAGACTAAAATGTAAGATTTCTGTAATTAATATGAAAGGTATACAGTATAGCCAGCACACAAAACCAGGAGCACACAATGTATGCAGGAAAGATACTCTAAGGAAGAACAAACATGAGGTGCTAAAAGTAAAAATAAATTATGATAGTAATAACATGATAGATGCATGAGTAAGGTAGAATAAGCTAATGAAGAAATTTGAGGGTTTGAAGGTAGATTAAAATAGATTTACAAAAATACAAACAAAACAAGAAATGAAAAAAAAATCATACATTCAAAAACTAGAATACTATTTTAAAAAACGATTAAATTTGTAAACTATCAAAATAGGGGTTGGAGACATAGACCAATGGTCTAAGTGCATGCCTGGCAAGTGCAAGGATTCGATTTCAGTCCCTAGTACCTCATATCTCACTGACCCCAGAACCCCCGACGTGTAGAGCCACCGAAACCAGGCATAGTGGTGCACACCTTCAAGTACACCAGTACTTGAAAGGCTGAGACAGGAGGATTACTATGAGTCCAAGATATGTAGTGAGACACTGTACCAAATAAATACATAAAAGATTAAAAAAACATTCAAACTCAAAAAGATAAGAAAACATACAAAAAGATCTTAGCATCACAGTGGTCAAAAACTTTCCAAAAGTAATGACTGATGCCAGCTCTAGATACAAGATAAATATCATGCACCCCACAAAGCATACAAACAAAAAAAAATCACCAAAGTCTCCCACATCCATTATATCAGATTTAACCTGAAAGAATGACAAAGACAAAAAGAAAACCCAGGGAAGATCCAGAAGGAAAAGCAGGGATAAGAATTGTGGTAGACTTTCAGTCAGAAATGATGTTAGGAAGAAGAGAGTGAAGCAAAAAGTTTAGTGTTGAAAGAAACAAAAGGTTTTGCGAGACAAAAAATATTACAGTGCACCAGTGAATTATATGCACCAATTCATAAAACCAGAAGGGTATCGGAGAAAGAATACATGAAAGTAAAATCAAATACTTTTCTTTATTTTAATTGTTCTAAATTATAATGGTGTTTTAAAGCAATAATACTAAAGATATGCTGGCTAATTATAGCATATGCATAAATGGAGTGAATGACCAAACTGTCATAAAATATGGAAAGGAGAAATTGGAAACCTCTGCTGTATAGGACCTACATTTCATACAAAGCACTAACCATGGTATACTCTTTCCAGCAGAGGATACGTTTTTAGATCTCCACTGGCCATCTGAAATAATGAATTCCACTGAATCCTACATATCAACATTTTTTCCTATATGTATTAGACATTTAATGAGTTCCCCACATTAATTGAGCACCTGTATACACCGTGCCTGTAACCTCTGCAGTACAACAACAACATTTGCATAAATTTTTTACGCATAATTTCATGAAGATCTGTTATCACATATCTTACCAATATCAGTATATGACTTTTCAGTTTCCTTATTAAGTCAAGAACATTTGACTTTTCATTGAAAAAGATTTCTTTATGGTTTTTCTTTGGCCTACATAGAATTCACGCATCATTACAATGGGTTTTAGAGTCAATATCACATAAAATAAGTGTTTCCTGAAAAAAGAGCACTGAGTTACTGGAGCAGTCTATCTGATAAATGGGCTGGCTACTAAGTGATGGGGTGGGTTTATCAGATATGTACTGATTGGAGTATAGGCAGCATGGATAAGCTGGACAGAGAAATGATTTATGTCTTGGACACAGGAAAGAAAAAACATGAGATTTTGTCCAGCCAGTAAGAATGACATGAAATTAAAGCAAAAGAATGATTTATTTGTAGCATTTATTCATTTAACATTTTTTTTCTTATTTTTTGGCAGAACCTGAGGGTTTAAACGCAGGCCGTCGCACTTATCAGGCAAGTGCTTATTCTACTGATATATTTCCCTGGCCCTGATTTAACATTTTTGAGATTACCATTGATTATAGATAATTAAAGACTTAAAAAGGGAAAAAAATAGAAAAGTGAGGACAAACTATCAAAGCCCATGTGGATTACATCAAAGTATATGTTGTGAACTTCAGGACAACTGCTACTTTAAAAAAATCATCGATATGCTAAGAGGAGATGAAATTTAATCATCTCAAATGCTCAAGTAACAGCTGGGAAGGCAAAGAAGAAAAAGAATAAATGAGAATAAACAAATGAGAAATACTGAAACGCAAATACTATGAATCCAATTATATTCGATTTTTCTTAAAAGTAAATTGTTTGAATATGGTAACACAAGAAAAAATAGTTTGACTAAAGGAAAAAAGAACCTGCATGTTATTTACAAGAAGCCAGCCTCTCATTTGCTTTTGCTTCGGGTGACTGACAATTTTGAATACCAGTCAGCTGTTGTGTAGAATATTCCTCAGTATGTCTGACCTTCCTTCCTTGCCTGATGTTTCCCTCATGATAATTCTAGGGTTATCTTTTTTAAAAATCTTTTTATTTAGTTTTAGTTTTGGCCTGCCCCTGAGTGGTATGTGATGCCAGGGATCCAGCCACAGTCCCTACGCATTTGACTAAGCTTACTAATCAGGTGCTTTAGTCTGCTGAGCTATCTCGCCAGCCCTATGGTTATCATTTTGAAAGACTAAAGATGGAAAGTGCCATTACAGAAGGTCAAAGGTGCTGGGCTGGCTATCAACATGACCTGTTACTGCCAGTGTGAAGCTGGACCTCCTAGCCAATTGTAGTGGCTGCAGCAAATTGCCAGGGTTGGAACACTGGCTTACATCTTATTGCCTTGCCCTTCCTGTTTCCCAAGCTGTTCAGATCTTTTCTTCCTTCACTCTTTTTTGTTGGCTTAATTGGTCTTCCAAAGATCAGTTCAAAGTCTTGCAATTCTCAGAAGTTGTTACTTGCTACCAGGCCTGCTTCTGCCTTCTGAAGTCACACAGGTTTGTTGCTTAGAAGTGCCCCGGGCTTGGTTGGATGTGGTACTATCACTGTCTTGAAATCCATAGTGATTTCTGAACTCGTCACTCTGTGGATTATATAGCCCATCCTGGCTGCCATGGCTGGGCAATGTCTTGGTTTCACATGCGCCCTTATGTCTCTTAGAAATTTCTTAGGTTTATATTCTTTCTAAATGAGTTAAAGAGCTTTTCTTCCACATATTATTTTATTTTTAAAAAATAATTTTATTGAGAAAGAAGTAGCAATGAGATAGCTTCAAAACAGGTTAGTAGTGCAGTTCCTAATTAATACATTTAGTATCATTGTCTTTATAGTAGTTATTCATAGTACAACATGCAGATATGATATCTTGTCTAAACACTATTATTTCAAAACTTTCTTCTAATTGAACTAAGACAAAGTAGCTGTATATCTATTCCAACTATTTTGTATATAAAGTTCTATTTAATATTTTTTTATGTATTCAGTATAGGGTCTACGGGGTCTCACTACCTAGACTGGACTCATAGTGATCCTCTTGTTTTCAGCCTCCCAAATGCTGGGATTACAGGTGCACACCACCATGCCCAGTCTCAGTTGCAGTCTCAGAGTGCCCTGGAGGCAAGGCTGGCATGGCAGGCCTGGATTTAAACCTCAACCAATGTAGGTGCTGTAGTCCACTGAGTTATTGACTGGCCCTAATATGTGTTTGCTTTACTTAATTGTAGCCCACCAACATTCAACCCAGTGCTTGACTATAATAAGGTCTCAATAAACGTTCCTTGACCATTGCAACCATGATATTCAACGCAAGGAATACATTACCATGAATTCATCAGAATAAAACCCCTGTAAATTACTGCATTAAAAATAGATAACTATATTAGAATATTAAATAGGGCTTCTGCAGGGAAAGATGGACACAGAAAACTAAATGTGATAAGTTCTATCATGGAGATAGTCAAGGAGGTGCATTAAAGCTTATGAAACTCCCCCACTAAAAAGTTGCATATGAGAAATTTTAATGTGTTCATTGGGAAAAAGGCTAGATAGACTTCTCTCTGACACTCCACTTGGCAGTGCAAAGGAGGAACAGAGCCTCCCCAACCCCATCTGTGCCCATGCCTCACTCCTAAACTGCCAGCTGTGTCACCCTATGCTTTTTTCCAAAAGTGATGTGCAGGAAACCAATGATGGAGAAGTCACAGTTTTATGTGGTATAAGCCAGATACCACCATTTCTGGCAAATTGAAGCTGATTAACTGTTCTCATGATTATAAGATGGTGATTCAATGGGTCCCAAAAGAGCAATGATGAATCTCCATCTCAACAAGTAAGTAAAATCAGTTTGATAGTAAGGAAAGTATGAAAAAATACTCTACTGTAGGATTTAGTGGGTGAAAGTCTCTCACTAGAATAGAATATACTTTCTTTCCAAGTAGTCATGAGGTGGGAATGGGAGTCTTACATAACCAATGCTTTCTATACTCTGAAGATCTCCAGCTAACACATTCATGACACTGACAAGTACCAATACTTCTAGTGGTTAGTAGGCACAAAATTGGCCCAGTGTCGCATATATTGCATGTGACACTCCCTGGCTGGCAGTCAATACTAATTCCTATTGTTCCATTGTTTTTAGAAACTATGAAATGCTGCATTGTCTCAAAATCTAGACTTTTGCTCTGAGCTGCCCTGGGCTTGTGGATTAATAGGTTAGCCCTGGCCTTGCCTGGCCTCTCTCATATAACTGTCATTAATGTCAACATATATCACATGTAGCTTGAAATGCATTTTTATCAATGTTCATTATGCATATTTTTTCAGAGAACATCTATATTATTTCAGTTCAAAGTCTTTTAGAAAAGCTGACCCAAGAACTTAATAAATGTTTCTCACTTTATTTTAAAGAAAAATTGGGTGCAAGTTTCAGAAGATTAAAAAAAAAACCTGTTGAAACATAGCCCCATTTAAAACTAAGAATTTTATGCGTGAGCAATCTCAAACTATACAGAGAAAAAGAAAAAAATGAGGCAAAGGCATGCCCACCATTCTGCAAAAGAGGAAACGTGCAATTGGCAAATCCTGTGTTTTGGGGTTGACCTACATAAGCACTGTGACTGGGAAATAGAGCAGGAAACAGAATCCTTCAAGGACACTTTCAGGCTGTCTGCAAAGTGCAGCACAGCTGTCATTAACTTGGAGGGGGCAAAGACTGACGGGGGGTGCTTGTGGCCAGCAATCAGACATCAGGAGACCTGGTTCCCACAAAAACATCACGCTGATCATGCAGCAAGAACCAAGAGCCACAAGTGGCTGGGAGTGGCAAGAATTCTTAACCAGACAGCTACAATACCCGAATCTGTGCCAGGGTCACCAGGTGACGGGCAGTCTCTTCAGAAGCTGCACCTTACAGAGAAAACGATAACATCAGTAACTCACTGGCTTCTCTGTTAAGAGATGACTTGTGCACTATGATTTTTTTAAAGGGATAATTTAGGATCCACTGTCCCTTTTTTAGCTATGCAAGTTATAAATTATAGTGTTCTAAAATGTCACAGTTTTAGCTCCCACTAGGCCTTGTTCTTTGTGTGTATATTTATCCAATTGTCTGATTCACTAAAGTTTCTAACTACAGGGTCTTGCTCTAGGTTTCTGAAATGAATAGCTGTAAAGAATCAAAGCAACAATCAGTTCTTTAAAACCCAGATTTTCTCTGCTTGGAGTCATATAAGGATAGCTGCATGATTATCCAAAACAGCACTGACCTAGAGACAAAAGGTCCTGTCAGCTCCTTGTGGCAATGGGACCTGCTATTTTTCTCTCAGCTTTGAGTGGGGTGCCCTCAGTCAGCAAAGACCCACTCAGGGCGATATTGTTCTCCAGGGTCCTGTACACAACTGAGATGGAAAGTCTATTCTGAATGATAAGTAGATAAGGATTATGAATTCACCTTGGAAATAAATACAAATAGCTTCCCTGACCTTTTGTTTATTTCTCTCTTACAAGAAGAGAATGTTAACTCCCTTTATGTAAGCCAATCTTCCCGGCTCGGGCCTTATAATTGTTTACAAACCTCAACACTGGCTATTTATTGGGCTTTAATTATTTTTAGGCTGACAAAAAAAAAATCACTGGCCCTGTTTTGGTTTCTCACTATCTGCCTTACCTCAGATTGTGCTCAGAATTACTACCACAAACTTCTGAAAAAATAGGTTATGCAAGCTTTGT
The DNA here is from genome assembly GCA_004027165.1 of Ctenomys sociabilis. Classification (NCBI taxonomy): domain Eukaryota; kingdom Metazoa; phylum Chordata; class Mammalia; order Rodentia; family Ctenomyidae; genus Ctenomys; species Ctenomys sociabilis. Next base: position 102,484 of record PVKA01001466.1, read on the forward strand.
AACTAGGGCCCAACCTGCTATTTACAGGATGGTCTCCTGTACCATCCCTATTCCCAAACACCTCCTCTGTCCTCCTTTTCATTTGTGAGCTAGAAGCTACTGACATAATTCAATCTAACATTTACAGACTTCACATGAAGAATGCCCATAAGTCTGGGCTCCAATGAAACAAGAACATTAGAAACGGTATGAATTTACTTATCTTTTGGCCTCTCACAATAGCCAGCTGTCTGGCCTGCTTGTCCGCTTGTTAGCTGAGCATGGTTACTGACCATCAGCTGTGTGCCGGACACTTGCCAGGGTCTTGTAATTGTCTCAGAGCAGAACAGATACACTTCCTCTTCTACCTGTGATGTGAGAGAAGCAAGCAGGTGATTATGGTGCTTTCTGATAGATTCCTTGAAATGGCGAGATCAGGAGGTTCTGGGTACCCAAAGAAAGGGCGTCACTATGTCCTATCTAAGAAGACCTTCTCTCCCACTGGGTTGTCAGAATGAGAATCAGTTCACTGGATGTCATACTCCCTTAATTCAGCAGCAAGAACAAGTATTCCCCCTGCTTGTGACCCTCTAAGAATTTTATTAAAAATAGAGATTAAAGAATGTTGGGGATCTTTCTTTTCTACATTACAAATTCTCACCTATCTTCAATTATTTCAAAATTAAAAAACTAAAAATATAATAAGAAGAGAAAAACAGTCTCCAAATTGATGTTGAAGGTGTCCTCTTGGGAGGGCCTATTGTGCAGGTCTGACTCCGTGTGTGGGACCTGGCTCAGATTGGTTTATGATTCCCTGTCACAATCTTCCTACTATTTTCAGCAATAGACACGCATATTTCTTTTCAGCTGACGCCCCATAAACTATTCAGTTGGTCTTGCTGTTTTTCTGTGAGTTTTTTTTTTCTTTAAAGAGAAAATTTGATTAGGAAAGTTTCCAAATAGGAGGTTTAGTGTAAGGAAAAGAGTATGAAGAACTCTTGAAAACGTGATATTAAGTACCTAAAGGCTTGCTTATTTCTACACTTCAGTTTGTCTAAGGCTAACTCTTAAAGCAGTGATATTTTTAAAGGAAATTAGAAGAAATTGGATATTATTCCTATAATGACTGCTTGTGGACTGCTGAATAATATGCATTTAGCTTTAACTTCATAAAACAGTTTATGACAATTAGATTATTAATTCACTAATAACTATGTTCTATTGCCCTGGTCTTGGCCACAGAAATTCTTGTATATTTTGTGTATCACAGACACTTACTGTAAATATGGCTGCTTCCTTTTGTTGATGAAAGTGATTTTTTCATGAAGAAGACCTGTGGATTGGAGAATGATAGCAGGAAAGGAGAGGAGGTAAAGGAGGAGAATAAATGAGAAGGAAGAAGACAGGAGGAGATAAACTGAGGGATAAAATACGTGGCTAGAGACATCTTTTCAGTGGAGGTGACACATGATCAGAGACCTGAGCAAGGAATAAAAGGTTTTTAGGCTCTGAAATTGGAATAGCGGAGATCTCAGCATGCCAGGCCCTGGGGAGTGCATGAAGATGGAGGGAAAGGGACAGAAGGTTGTCAGGAGATACTTGATGGCTCACAGATTTATTCTTTTTTCTTTAAAGAGAGAAAAAAAGAAAATCAATATAGAATTTAAAAACAAGATGATAGGAAATTAACAATGGTTATTCTGTTGCATAACATTTCAAACATTTGCTCAGATTACCAGACATACCCTTTATTTTCCTTACTTCTTTTCCCCCAGATCTAGAGAAAACATTCCTAAAATTCATTTGGAGCCAGAAAAGACTTAGAATAGTAAAGACAATGTTGACCAACAAAGGCAACACATCAGATATCACAATCCCTGACTTGAAATTATACTACAAAGCTACTGTGATAAAAACAGCATGGTACTGGCAGAAACAGACCTGAGGATCAATGGAACAGATTATAAGATTTAGACAACTGCAAACACACTTTACATTTGACAAATGGATCACACATGTTCACTGAAAGGAAGATAGCCTCTTTTGTAAATTGTGCTGGAAAAAAAAGCTTTCTTGTTGTAGTTTTCAAAGCTAAAACTGCACCTATGCCTTGTTACAATGCACCAAACTAAACTCAAAATGGATTAAAGATATAACCATTAAAGCAGAAACACTAAATTTATTGGAAGAGAAAGTAGGTATGAATCTTGAAGACATAAGGGTAGTCAGAGAGTTCAAGAATAAAAACCAAAGTGGACAGGAAATACTTCAAATAATCAACCACCAGGATCTCATCTTATTAAGAAGTCTAGGCACATCAAAAGAAATCACCAACAACGGACTAAGTGTCTGCCTTGGCAAGCACAGGAAATAGGAGTTCAATCCCCAGTCCCACATGCCATGCCAGCTCTGCCTTTGGGGCACACTGAGCTGGCAAATGAGTCCACATATGGTGGCACAAACTAGTACTCCCAGTGCTAGGGAGGCTGAAAACAGGAGGATCAGTACAAGTCCAAACAGAATAGTGAGACTCTGTACCAAACACATAAAATGAAAAATGAAAAAAAAAAAAAAAAAATCACCAACAAATGAAAAGAAAATCCACAAATAAGGGTTTCTAAAATTTTTAGCTAACTGTCCCTACGACAAGGACATATAAAACACTAAGAAAATAAGGCACCCCAAATTCAAAAACCCTATCCAAATATAGGCATCTAAGATGAGTAGTCAGAAGAAATACAGGGGATGAGGAGACAGTTCAGTAGAATAAGTGCTTGCCTGGCAAGCGCAAGGGCCTCAGTTCAATCCCTGGTTCCACCAAAATAAATAAATAAATAACAAAAAGAAATAGAAATAGCATATAAATGCATGAAAAGTTCACTATCATTGCTTACAGCTTTATTCTTATATGATGCTGACACACAGAGTTACAGAAATGAAATTTTGAATTATCAATTCTTGCACAGTATATTCCTCTTACCACTAACACTCAAATATATCAAGTCCTCATATTTGAGTTAGTTTCCTTCTTATAAAGAGTGTTGCTATAGATATTAAATTGAGAGCCTTGAGACTAAAAGATTATTTTGAATTTTCTGGGTGTATATTTTGTGGGAAAACACTTAGACTGCTTCAAAGCTCAGGGCTGTCTAAGGACACTTGAGGACATGACCCTGCTCATCTAGTACAGGGGCACAGTGGGATACAGTTATCTAACCATGACTTAGCACAGGTAAGCATGCTTGCACTGGTTACAGCACCACATAAGAATGTAAACATGAGGTAACACCTTGTACAAGACTAATACAGTGGTGACACAGGAAGCATTCATTCTGGATCTCTGCTCTGCTCCATGCTGCCTGCTCTTGTTGATGATATCATATGTATGTTGTTCTTTAGTTTTGGAACATCATCTGCAAAATCTCCCTTGGGGACCCTGGGAAGGGTGATAACTGGTGTAATCGGCAGGACACTGAGGTGAGTGCTCCCATGCAGGTGGAAACAGTGCCTGAAGGCATGGGAGAAGCCCATGGAATGGCTGATGAGTGACTCTGGCTTTGCTCTGATTATGTATCCACCTTTTCTGGAAGCTTGATAGGCCCTAGAAAACAGTTCCTTTGGAGCCTGGGAATGTCTTGTAAGCCTTAGAAGAGAACAAAAAAATTCCTTCTTCTCACCATGAAACAATGGGGCAAGTGTCTTCACTGTTTTTCACTGTCTTCTGCCTTATAAGTTGAGACACTGATGGCCTTGCCTGGAAAGTAGACCAGCTACAGCAGATAGCACAGGACCTTGAGCAATGGCAGGCCACTGTAGGTCTCATAATGTGAGGCATAGGAAGCACTGCCTCCTCCAGAAATGTCTCCAGAAGCATAAGTCCTCATGCCTCGGAAAATCCCTGGGCAAAATCCCATGGTTTTAGCTGGTAGGGCATCTATTTTCAAGAAGTGGGTGTGTAGGAACCTTAGCCCAGGGAAGAGGACTGGGAGAGCTACCTACCTGGCACACAATGTGTATGATCTATACAGCCATAGAACTATGGGAGCTGATGTAACAATTAAAGCAAAAGGTGAGTAAAGTAGTGCCTGTGTACCTGCTATGGCTTCAGGGTGATGAGGCTGATAACACACAGTTAAACCTATAGGAGTGGTCCCAGAGAGCTAGCATAGCCAGTACCCCTCTGTGAGACTGGTTCTGCACAGTATGCAGAAGGCAGCTGCAGAAACTGATGTTCAGACATATTGGTTGATTGCAGTGGCTCACCTGGTTTGGAAGAATCCAGGTGACCTACCAGAGCAAGTCATTGCCTAGACTTGGTAACTGTACTACATGAGGTAGGCACATGACAGATGATACTTACACTGCAGTATTGTAGCCCAGACAAGGAACTGCTGATAGCACACATAATCCTTTGAAGGACATAGTCCTTGTGAACAGGCTGCTGGCATATTCAGGTCAGTTGCAGCCCTTCTAGCATCCTTTATAGATCACCCAATCCATGATGCTATGGATGCCTTGGCTAGGCTGGAAGATGTGGAAGTAAAGGTAAGGAGGAATCTGTAAAAACTGTACTGATAAATGAGAAAAAGGTGAGCCCTGGGTGAGCAGGATAAGTTATGAGGATCCTGAAGGTCAGTTGTTGCCAGATCTGGATGAATTTGTTGGCTTCCAGCCTAGCTACAGATAAGTTAAATGGGAAGCTTTCAGAAGTGTTGCTTACTCTAGAGGCAGTTATTCCTTGAACCATAATACCAGCCAATGGACCATGGCCAGATAACCAAAGCAGCTCCAAGGAAGAAGGAAGAAGTGACACTGTCCCCCTTTTAACACATTTAGGAAACAAGCTAAGGTACCCAAGTCTTGGGGGTTCTGGGAGACTGGAGGCTGCATATGGAACTATTTACAGGTTCCCCCAAAATGTGCAGTGTCTGCTAGCATTGGTGGATACCAATGGTAGCTGAGTCAGTGCTGATATACAGCAACCAAGACCATTTTATAAGGCCTTTGTCACATATGGAAGGGTATGAAAGTTGCTATACCACAGTCTGGAAGGTCCAGGTCTCTGAGTGTGAGGTGCTGTGTTCACATCTGTACAATCTCTATGTTTCTCCAGCTCCTGAGTACATGCTGCAGGTGGACATATTGACTGGTGTTCAGCTGGAGACGATGCAGGGGGGATTCCAGTGGTGAGCATATGGTAAAATCCAGAGTCTGAGGGTATCCACACCATACACCACTGACTATCCCACAGGCCATGTGGTTTATGTGCATGAAGCAGTAACAGCTATCAGGAGGCCATTAGGAACAGTCTGTCTTGGAATTGGGAAAAGCGAGGGTAATACTCCCTGCAGGGAGCTTTTCAGTATAGCCCATTCAGAAGCCAGATGGGTCATGGTGGATGACTGTAAATCTTACCCTAACACTAACACTCAGGACCAATTTTCCTTCACCAAGGAGGGCAAGCAGAGTACCAGCTGTTGCTACTTGCATAGCCCAACTATATTTCATGGCTACCTGAATCAAGGCACATTCTGAATCATTGTTTTGTGTTGATACTACATTAGCCTATAACTGTCTTAACAATGCATAATATGAAGGAAGCTTTTCTGGATTGGGGTTAGGCCATTGAAAGAGACAAGGTATGAGGAACACGCTTGTTGGTCAATTTTTTGGATGTTATATGGCTGGGTAAAACCAAACTCATGACAGTTCACCAATTACAGATGTGTGTAGTTTTGCTAGGTTTCTGGCAGATCTATTGCACCTAAAGATTCTATTTTGCCTTTTATACCAGATGACACAGAAGAGCACAACACAGTGATACCCAGATGCAGCAGAAGCTGTCTACTGGACTCAAAGAGGGGTGTTGCACAAGTTCAAGCCCTACAAATCATTAACCTAACTGGCCACTCATCCTAACCATCAGTGTTAATGATGATGGATTTGGCTGAGACGTATGGGAAAATGGAAGCACCCTTTTGGGCTTCATCATAGCTGTGGAAAGGAGCCAAGAGTTGGTATTCTTCGATTGAGAAATAGCAGTGTGATATGCTTCTCTACATACCTGTGAGGAACATCAGGACGGAGAGAACAGGTACAGATGTGAACAGCCCATCCTAAGAATGGTGTGGCACAGGCTTTGAGGGAAATGCCTCCAATATCAGCCTGTTTATCAGCTAGCATGCTGGCTAATATTGGTAATGGTTTTGTGACCTGTGATGTACTCAGCCCAAGAACCTGTCCAACAGGACAGACTATAGGACATGACCACCATATGCAAAAGGGAAAGAGGGATCTCTGGCTGGTGTTCATTATACTGATAGGTCTAGCTATAACCCAACCCCACAAGACATAGTATTCATTGTCTATCCCAGTATAGAAGTACTCTGGTTTAGAACCAAAATAGCCAGGTTAAGCCAGTGGGTAGAGTTTTACACAGTGTCACTGTTTTTTATACAAGAAGGTGTGCATGGACAGTTGGGTAGTCTTAGGAGACCAACGCTCTGGCTGTGAACTTCCACAGCTAAGGAGTGACAGATAGGGCACCATGCCTTGAGGGGTGCTGGCCAATGGCAAGACATAGGGAAGTGTGGCCAAAAAGCCAACCATGTAAGTTATCATGGTTCCGGACATAAGACCCTCCTCTCATCAGCAAATGACTTAGCAGATGTTTTGACCAGGCATTACAGTGGTTCTCCACTAGGAATAGTGTATGACCAAAAATATTGACTGCTGTGCATGCAGTGTTGCTAGGAATAGTGTCAAATGAGGGGAAAGTCCTCAGACTTAGAGCTCCAAGGTAAAGCCCTTGCTCAACATGGAGCTGAGGCCTTGAATAGTAATTGCCAGGCTTTGGTATTACTTATGAATGAATCTGTTCAAATTAAAACCACAGGTTCTTGATTTGTTAACTATAGTTGCTTGTGTCCAATTGCCTATAGAATATTACATGTAAACACCTTTGACCTTTGATGTGGTGGGATGTGGTGAACCACTCAGACAACTTCAAAGTTCAGGGCCATCTAAGGACACCTGAGGACACAGCCATGTTTATCTATGCAGGTTCACAGTGGATATAGTCAGGTAAGCAAGACAGCTCAGATAAACATGCCTGTGTTGGTTACAGCACTATGTAGGAACGTAAACATGAGACAATAACCTGAGGGCAGCTCTTGGCTGGCTCATGGCCCTGCTCCTGCTGCCTGCTGTTGTTGTTGATGCCTTGCACCTGTGTCTTCTTTAACCTTGAGATGTCACCTGTAAAAATCTCCCTTGTGGCCCCTGAGCAGGCTGACAACACTAATGCCATTACAAGGGTCCTTATAAGAGATGCAGAGATTTCTCACACATAGAAACAGGAAAGTAATGTGACCAACAAAGACAAAGATTGAAAAGATATAGTACAAGACAAGGTAAATTGCCTTCCTAGAAGGTAAAAGAACAAGCTGAATTTTCCCTGGGGGCCCTGTACGAAGTGTCAACACCTTCCCATCAGCATAATAATGCTGAGACTGAGCTTCAGATCCTGGAACTGTGAAAGAATAAATTTTTGTTATTTTCAGCCATCAGGTTTGGGGCAATTTGTTACAGCAGCACGCAAACACATTTCCACATGGATGATGCCTAAAAATAGGTAATAGATAAGGTTGTCAAGGGAGTAGGTGTTGCTAGAGAAAACATGCTGCAAGGTGAACTCAGAGGACCTTCAATATTTAGAAATAGTAAAAGGAGAACGCAGTTGAATTGATAAATGACTTCTAAGCATTCGACACTATAAGAATAAAGAGAAAACATTTTAAATAAAACTCATTTTCCAGAGCAAAGGTGATCATAAATTCCCCACTTTTCTGGAAAATTACAGACTTAGGTAATACACAGGTTTTTGAAAATTATAAAAGGTGACATGTAATCCACCTCGTGTACATCCCTAAGGGCAGGTCACTATAACTAGAATCCAAGTGTCACTGCCTGAATGCACTGAAACACATGTGTGCTTAAATGTATTGAATGCAAAAAACATCAACTTGGAGAAAAAGCACAAGTAAAATAATTCACTATTTTAATTGTTTCAATAATTAACTAGATCCTATGGATTATGTTTCAAAATAATGGGTTAAGTCATGGCCCAAAATGAAAGTTAGCATAATGTCAAGGCCCTAATTGCCCTGTGCATATCAAAGGTGTTTACATGTAATATTCTATAGGCAATTGGACACATGTCATAACTTGATTTATGAGTGGGGAAAAATGTCTGAAAAATTTCAGCTTTATTGAAAAAACTGAGTCCATTGACTGAGTCTATACACTTCCAAATGCATCATTTTTATTCATGTCAGTTAATGTTTTTTTGTGGCAAGCAAAATTTAAATGAGGTAATATGTAGTCTTCAAATGAAGCAATGTATTTGGAAACAAAAAGGCCATTAATAAAAATCAAATGTGTTAAAAAAAAGTAACTGTTCCTAAAGAGCCAGGCATAGAGGTACATGCCAGTAATTTGAGCATTTGGGAGGCTGAGGCAGGAGGATTGTTGCAAGTTTGAGACTTGCAAGGCTGGACTACAGAGTGAGCTCAAGGCCAGCGTGACCTGCATAGCAAGACCTGTCTTAAAAACACAAAATTACATTAATTAATTAATTAATTTCCTTTTGCTGGGCTTGGTGGCACAAGCCTATAGTACTAGCCCTTGGGAGGCTGAGACAGTAGGATCACTGCTAGTTTGAGGCCAGTTGGGCTACAAAGTGAGTTCAAGGCCAGTCTGAATTACATAGCAAGACCCAGTCTCCAAAAAAAGAAAAAGACCACAAACAAACAAAAAGTAGACCTTCTAAATGAAAGTCACATTACTTCAGCTGGAATGAAGGGGTGCAGTGAGCAAGGCCTGGGTGTGTCCCTACAAACAAAGCAAATGTATTTTTTGAGGGATGTAACATGTACTTGAGAAAGTAAGAAATGCACACAGATTTATTGTACCTTAATAATCGAATCAGAGCAGGATCATGGTAGGTAGTGGCTTTGTGCATCTGGGTAACAATTTCAAATTATTATTATTTTGCTTCTTTCCTTCTAACTCCAGGACTCTTTCTAACTCCAAAAAGATCCTTTTAGCACAGACAAATGAAGCAAGTCAATACCACCCACCTGGATAGGATCTATTGAGTCGGTTCAAAGGTGGGTGAGCTGCAGCTGTGGTCTTGCTTGTGAAATTAGCTCAGAAGTGGCTTCTGCAATGTGAAGCCCTGGAGCTGCTTCCTTTCTACTTTCCGTTGAACACTGGAAGAGTGTAGACAGGTTAAAAACCCATTTGCTGGGATTTTAACAACTATGCATGTGCATGTTTGTATAAGAGAGAAAAAGCAAAGAAAGGGAGAGAAATGAATTTTTTCTGTCTTTTTAAGGATTTTAAAGCAGACAGCCATGAGACAGACTGATCTTTTATTACCTCTGAACTGATGATAGCTTCCTCTCTTTAAAGCCTCAATTACATTGCACGATTTTTATGATTTTAAAGGATACCATGGTAACTTAGGCAATGAACCTGAACCAGGCTGTTTGATGCATTGAACTGTGTACCATAAACTTCTGCAGCTTTGCCAACTTGGCACTAGCAATGACTCCATTGCAATGGCTTGAGCTTAATCTTTCAATGCCATTAGAGTACAAGGCTTAGAGGAAGCATTAAAACTAACCAGAAGAAAAAATAAAACAGGACTGTGTGAAGCATGGATAACTCATTTGATATTATGTCTTTTAAAATGTGAGCGAAAATGTTAGAGTTTTTCCAGATATTAAACCATTTACAATTCCCTGGGAAATGGTTGCATTTAAAATACAATAGTGAAAAGCTATATTGTCTTTTTGGTTGTGGAAAATTATTTTATGACGTAGAAAACTGTTCACAGAGTTGGAATGAAAAAAGTATATAAAAACAGTAGATAATGTGTAATGCCATATGAGTCCAATACTGCTCACACATATGTGTGTATATACAGAAAGACAGAAATAAGGCTAGCAGTAATTACCTTGAATGTTGGAATTATAACAGTATTCTCTTTTGTGGTTTTCTATTTACTTCTTACAAATTTTATAACAAATAAATCTTATTTTGTGAAATAAGGGAATCTGAAACAAGCACACAAACTCTTTACAAAGAAAATAACCTCAATTCTAACCTTTAAAACAATAAGCAGAGGATTTACTATTTTAAAAAATTCTATAAAATACACAAGAAACACTTTTTTCAGGTAGAGCATGGTTGTGATCTTTGACAGAATGAAAATCTGTGAAGTATTCACCTTGACATTAGCTTTTCTTCTAAAGACTCTTTCCATACCTAAACAATTGAAATCAATGTTTCTCTGAGTGGAGTAAACAGATAGGTTAGAGGCCAAAGAGCCTATTAAAAGCAGGTTCTGGGAGACAAAGAATTGTGTAGAATAGTAACCCCAGGAGGCTTCACAGGATGCTTAGGACCAAAGTCTCAGTTGCTCCTGATGTAGACTGATGAGACAGAAAAGAAAAACTAATAGTTGGGTGCCACAGACAGAAAATAAAGAAATCTAGTTTAGTAAACACTGGGAAAGGGCTAGTGGCTAAGTGCCTGCCTGGCAAATGCAAGGACCTGAATTAGATCCCCTGTACCACATGCTGTGACGGGCATCTGAAGTGGGCATGGTGATGCATGCCTGTAATTCCAGCGGTGGGAAGGCTGAACTGCATAGTGAAACCTTGTACCAAATAAATAAACAAAAAAAAAAAAAAAAAAGAGAGAGAGAGAGAGAGAAAACACTGGGAAATATATGCTTGTTGAAATCCCTGAAGTGCTGTACTTTAAAACTAAGTTTGTGTTATCCCGTTACCTCATATCAAAGTCCCCAACCAAACCTCAAGATAAAGAATCAAGGACAAAAGATGGCATTCTTTAAAGAAAAGAAGAAATAGACTCCAAAAACTGAAATTTGAAATATATAGCACCAATAATATTTACTATGTAACAATATTTCTACACATTCATCAATTTTTGAGAATAAAAATATAAAAGGCACAAGAACAAAACAAAAAGGAAATCTCAACTATGAAATGAAAACTATAATAATCATAGTTTTATCATTTTATCATACTGTGAATGAAGTGGAAATTGTATGTATTGTAAGTACTGTATGTATAGTATTTAAGAGTAAAATAAAGACAGGTGAAAAAAGGCTAATGAACTTGAGAACAAATCTCAAATGATTCAAACAGAAAATAAATATAAAGAACTAAGGTATGAAAGAAGACTAAAAAGTAAAATAATTTTTTTTTTTTTTGTATTTTAGGGAAGAGTCTACAGGGTGTTCAGTGTCTCACTACTAGATCAGACTCAGTAATCTGCCTGTTTACAGCCTAAGAACTGGGATTAAGTTGCACTCTACCACGCCCAGTCTCAATCCATATCTCAGAGTGCCCTCGGGGCAGGGCCTGTGTGTTAAAATGTAAAATAATTTTAAAAGGAACCTGGGACTGATTGAAGGTAGACAAAGAACACACATGGAAGCAAATACCACTTGAAGGCTGAAGCCTCACATTCTTATTATTTTTTTAAATTTTTATGCACTTGGTACAGGGTCTCACTATGCAGCTCACACTCAGAGATCCTCTTGCTTTCAGCCTCCACAGTGCTGGGATAACAGACATGTACTGCCATGTCTGGACTCTGGCAGGCCTGTTCTTTGTGCCTGGGAGTTGGCTGGTGAGGCCTGTGGTGCTGGGGATTGAATCCTGTCCCTGCGCTTGCCTA
>PVKA01001466.1:114337-146412 GCA_004027165.1 Ctenomys sociabilis
TTTTTTGAGACAGGGCATCACTGTGCAGTTCAGGCTGGCCTTAAGCTCACTTTGTAGCTCAGGCTGGTCTTGAACTCACAACAATCCTCCTGCCTCAGCCTCCCGAGTGCTGGGATTACAGGCATGCGCCACCACGCCCGGCTATCTGTTTGTTTTTATATCCCTGGCTAAATGAGTCCATAGTGATGAAATAAAAAGAAAGCAACTGCATGGTAAGCAAGTAAGCATCTGCTAATGAGCAGCAGCTCCATGTAAATCAAGTCTCTGCATTGGGTAAGTGTAGGAGAAACACTCCTAGCAGCAGTGATCTGGTACACAATGAGACCTGGATGCTGCCAAGGTAGGTAATTTTGAGTGTGTAGTATCTACACTGAGAAATGCAGGAAAAATAAACTTTGATGGTACAAAGGACAAAAAGACAGGCGTGTAGAAGGAGAAAAGGTGTTGAGACAATTGAAGTTTTGAAGCATAATTGGAAGTCTCAAAGGTGATCCCCAGTCTATACATTGGTTGCAGTGTCACTGAAAGACTGCATGTTTTGGGTAAATGTGTAGAGCCAAGCATCACCAGGTGTCCACACAGCTGCATAGAGCTGCAACACTGACCAGCTTTGCAGAAGTCAGAACCAAGAAACCCCTTTCTTTCTGAATGTCCAGCCAATATCAACTACTGAGAAGCTTAGTATGTTGTTTGATGTAAAGGAAAAACAACATAGAAAATGACCTGCTGTCTGCCCAGGAAATATAGAAATAGCTGTGCTGTCTACACAGGAAACTAACCATAAGAAAAGAGATAAGTTCACATCAGACACAAGCAAGGGTGGAATCCCATCTTTAAGGAATAAGAAAAAAAGTCAGTAAGAATTCCACATGCAAGTGTTGTAGTCAGGGTTGATCTGCAAGGCAATAGACTTAATGTAGGACAGAGACCAGCTCAAATCCAGGCCCTGCAGGTGTGTGGGAGAGCTTCTGTCTGCCCTGTACCTGCTGGACCTTTCCAGACCAAGCCCAGGCCCACTGCATGAGTGAGACCTTTCTCTGTGCTCTTGGGATCCCTCTACCACTCCAGAGCCAGACCAAACTTGCCTTGTGAGTGAGAACTTCCTCCATGCTCTTGGGACCCCTCCAGACCCACCCAGGCCCAGGCCCTGTGAGTGTGCGGGACAGCTTCTGTGCTCTCCTGCTCCCGCTGAATCCCTCCAGACCCACTCCAGGCCTGGCATAGAGGCCTGGGGTGAAACTCTGCAGCTGAAGTCCCTACAAAGAGACTAGGGTCCCAAACCACACAGCTAATCCAGGAGCAGAACATCTTGCCAGAGGGGCACAACAAGTTCACCTCCAAAGGGCTGCGGCAGGAAGGAGCTGAGCACAGTAGCCAGACCCATACTAAGCACAGCTGGATGAACTCAAATTTAGTAGATCTGTCCCTGAATTTTAGTAGGTTCTAAGGTTATAACTGCACCAAAGCTCTACGCCAAGGTCAGGGGACAGTGCTATACAAAATGACAAAGAGAAGGAGCAAAGTGCAATCTCAGGTCCAAAGCCCACCCAGAACAAGTGCAGAGGAAACTGCCACAGTTGAAATGTCTGAATTACTAGTATCTGAAGTAAAGAAAATGCAGAAAAAAGGCATAGAGGAACTCAGGTCAGAATTAATCTCTGAAATAAAGAACAATCTCTGAATTAATAGCATCCAAAGTAAAGAAACAATGGCAGAAAGGTATAGAAGAACTCTGATCAGACTTACTACAATTTTGTAGGTTTATTTTGTAATATCCATCCAATAAGTCAAATGCAGAAGACTATAAGAGATCTGTCCACACACTGGAGACTCAAAGAATCTAGCTGAGTACCTGAATTTGTATCAGTGTCCTGCAAGTGCCCAAGTGAAGGCCGAAGGCCCATGGAAATGTCCGCTGTGAGTCCAGCTGGAGGCCTAGAGCTCACAACAATGTTATGGAGTATTTATATAACTATGAAAGAGCTATTCTGTAAAGCATATGTAGTAAATAATAGGTCATGATAAGTTGAATATTTATATTAAATTTTTAGGGAAACCATTGAAATAATGTTTAAATAGAAAGAAGTATAGTAAAATGCCATTAGAGGAGAGTAAATGGAATAATAAAATAGATGCATCATGCCAAAAAAGGAGAAATAAAACATGTGGGGTAAATAAAACAAATAGTAAAAGGGATGATTTAACACATAAATCAACCAATAACTTATTAAATGTAAATGTAACAAAAACTGATAAAATTGGATGAAATAAAACAAAACTCAACTGTTTTCGTTATAAGAAGAGGGTTTTAATATTAAGATTGATTTAAATAAATGGATAGAAGAATAATAGCAATCATAAAATTTGGAATGCTTATTTTAATGTCAGAGAAAATGTACCTAATCAAGAATGTCGAGACAGGTAGACTAGTCCTTAGATTTCATAAATAACAGAATGGGGAAATAATTGCATAAGGTTCAAGACTAACAGAATGGATAAATGTGAAATATATGTCAGGTATAAAGGAATATTTTAGTGGTACATTATGAAGTTATAACAATCCTATAATATGTACTTAATTTCAGAGTTTCAAACTATGTGAATCAAAGACTAAGAATGGACAAATCTACAAATATAGCTGAAAAATGTAATATACCTCTCTTAGCTGATGCTAGAAAAAAACAAAAAATTTAGAAATAATGTAAAGGACTTAAATTGTACTACAAGCCAATTAACAGATATTGTGATTTATATTCAGAATGACTTCCAACTCCCACCAAAAGCCTCCTGTACTATACCTGATTTGCTGTTAGAGCAGTGACTGGTTAGGGAGACATCCTTGATGAAAGGACCAGAAGGGTATATTTTGCTTTCCAAGTCTTTTTTCTTCCTCTGTTTCATGGCTGCAATGACCTGAGTAGCTTTTCTTACTCTTCCTTTTTGTCATGCTGCTTCTATGAACAAGACCACCAAATAGCCCCTGAAACTCCTGAAACTGTAAGCCAAAGAAAACCTCTTTTGTAAATTATAGGTGTTGAGTATTTTGCTTCAGCAATGAAGAAAGTGATTAAGAAGACATAGTTTATCTATTATAGTATATTCATTTATTATCTCTGCCATATTCATAACATGATGTAAACCAGATGAAGAATACACATTCTTTCCAAACACCAGTAGAACATTCACTAGAGAAAAGAAAAAATGGGCCAGCGCATGTATGATTGTCAAATCTGGATAAAGTTATACACAAGGATGCCAAATTGTAATTTCCTAAATTTTTCCCTTTTATCAATTATTGTGTCAGCTGTTGGTTTAAATTATCTGTGTCAACTGCAATCTAATCTGAAAAAATAAAATTAAAAATTTCAGAAATTAACAAATATTTTTGAATTTTTATAAAATATTTGAAGCTCTAGGGGGAAATGAGGAACAAGAAATGGCACCCACTTTATGAAGGAAGACATAAGTATGCAGGTTGGTTGCCAGAACAATCTCTCAGTGGATCAGAAAAAGTCAGGACCCTCACATTTGGACTCCAGGTGTCCCATCAAAGCTCCTCATGGCTGCACAGGCTGAAATCATGAGACCTAGCCCTTTTATCTATACATTTTCTTGGGAAACGATAATATAGACAGCAAGTCCTAGAAGTTTTATCTTCTCTTTCTTTTCTTTGGAAGTACAAGTTTTGACTAATGTTATAGCTTGTTCCCCCAGAGCTTCATGCAGGCATTGGGATGGCTTCTAGAGTTTGTGATTAATTCATTATCCAATGCTTGGATTATGGGTGTGAGTGCCACTCCTGCCCTGGGGTGAGTAATCTGTATACAGTATAAGTAAGGGAAAGATGCTTGCTAGCTATTACAGCTGGTTGTCCTCCCTTTGCTCCTTGCTGTTTCTCTGCTGCCATGAGCTGGTGAGCTAAGTAAACATTTCCCTCTGTAATTTTGGGTGCCGGGTATTTTTTCCCAGCAATGAGAAAAAAGTAACTGAGACAACTAATTAGTTAAAACTAATTAGATAAAGTAAATAAAGAAAAGACCTCCTTATACAATGTAGATTAATGAAAAATAAAATGTACACATATTTAAAACTTTAAGATGAAAGATGAAAGAGATCTGCTGTTCTAGATCTGCTGTCCTCTTTAGAAGATGCCAGATATGATGCAGAGTTAATAGCAGCAAGACTGGAGGTCACCAGGGAGAAACCAAACTAGCCAACTGTTATCTTCACAGGAAATAGATCTTAGAGAAAATAGACTGCAAAAAGAAAATTGAATATCAGAAGTAAAGGAACCAATTATTTGCAAGATGAGAGGAATAAAGACCTATGGACCAAACAGGAGCACATATCAATACCTGATGACATTTCCAAGCAGAGATCAGGCAAGCAAGATGCTTATTCTTAGAGCTAGCGCATTTTTTTCTCCTCCCTATGTGCAGTAGAGCTCTTGAAAAATAGTTATGAAATCACTCTCATGTTTTGTTTAGAAAGCCGCTATTTCTTGAGAGGTTTTACTTCTGCTCAAATGAAAACTATTGAATTCTAGCTCTTAGGGTAACGTTTTGTAAACAAAATATTGTAAAAATCACTGGTGCCACATGGAAGAATTTGATGAGGTGGAACATAGGTATTTCACAGGCATCTTTAGCTGGCCTGCACACATTCCCAGGGCCTCACATCCTGTTCTGATGTGAGTTTGGAAGACGTGGCTGCTGCTTAATACACAGACATCTATGGTACTTGGCATTCACATGAAGAATGATGCCTATGTGTAATTTCTCCGTGGAACAGAGCACCTGCTGGTTTTCTGTGCTGATTTTACATATACGCTAATTTTGTGATTAATTTTTAAGCATGTGTCAACAATGATTTGCATTTTGACGCTGGGGCTGAGAAAAAAAATTAGAAGAGCTGACTTGCTCTTGTGGACAAAAAGTCTATTAACTGATTTATTTGTAAGACTAGAAGACAAAAGAAAACTTTATTTGAAATTCTGTCCCTACTGTAGCTATTCCTCCACCTCTGTCTTTCTTTGTTTATCTCTTTCTCTTTTATTGGTCTGTGTGACAACATATAGTTTAGTTTTCCTTTGTTAACTATCTTTCCTACTTTTAGTGTCTACCCCAAATTTTGTACTAAATTTAAATGGAATAACAATCCTCATATGCAATTTGTGAGACTATTACATGAGTTGTAGAAGTTGCTCAATTAATAATCTCCATTTAAATAAGTTAAACGCATGTGAAAAATACTAGCTCTGGGATGGAAGATAGCTCAGTAGAGTAAGTGCTTCACTGGCAAGCACAAGAGCTTGACTTCAATTCCTGGTTCTGCAAAAATAATAATAATAATAATAAATAAATTAAAAATTAAAAAGATGTCTAGCTCTCAGTGAATTTCCATTATCATTGTTACTGTTGTTGTTACAAAAAGGGAACCATTTAAAAAACTTACTAATTCTCCAAAAAGAAATATTTCCTAAGCATAGTTGTGTTATCATTGTTAATGTTAATGCTGAGTTAGTGGCAGAACAGCTGTGGCTAAGGAAGATTTTAGAAAAGTCTGCTAAGATACATTCAAAGCAAGTAACTTGTAGGAAAGAGTGGATGGCACAGTGGATAAAACAGTTTCTAGTGAAAGCCTTCAGGTGGCACTATGATCCCTTAAGAGACCAGTTCCTGTCCAATTGGTGGTAATTGTGCACTGGAGAAGAGTGAGGGTGCCGGAGTAACAGGTGTGGGGAAAGGAGGGAAAGGTAGGAAGTGTGAATCTGGTATGAGATATTAATAACTTGTGTTCCTGAAACTTGGGGAGTGTCTGTAAACACAAAGAGGAAAGATGTAAAACACCTAAAGAGAATGAATTGTTCTATAAATTGTATCACTAACGTGCATTTTTTAAAATTTTATTTTTGTTATTTTTTAAAGACAATGCAAAGTAGAATTAAAACAGAAAAAATACAAGTGATACAGATTTTCACTTAAGAAAGTAATATGAATTTCACAGTATTTGTTGTAATGCATAGTGTTGTCTTCCAACCAGTTTTTCATATTATCAGATATATGCATGTAAACTTGGAAGAAGAAAGAAATGTACAAGAAATTAAGGACACAAAGAAAGAGAAGCAGTTTGAAAAAAGGAGATGAAAAAAAATAAAGCATTAACTGATTCTTTCCATAGACCAGCAGAAATGCACAGTACAGTGGTCTATCCTGCTTACATATATAGATAAGTCTCTTTATCCTACTCCTCTCTCCTTTCCTTCTCCTCAACTCAGTAACTCTTTCCTTTTGAATAAATTCATTCTCTTTTACCAATGTCTATTATGTCCTTCCGATTCCATTTTTTTCTCTTTCACGTTTTCATACTAAGGAGACAATGCAATGTTTGCACATGCAAGTCTGATTTATTTCATGTAACAGTATGTTTTCTAGTTGCATCTGTTTACTGACAAATGACTCAAATTCATCCTATTTTAAGTCTGGGCATGGTGGCCCATGTCTATATTCTCAGCTGCTAGGGAGGCTGAAAACAGAGGATCACTACAAGTCTAAACTGCATAGCAAGGCCCTGTACAAATAAAATAAATAAATAAAAAAAAAGGATCCTGTTTTATAGCTGAATGATACTCCATTGTGTAAAAATATCACATCTTCCTTATCCATTCTTCAGTTGACAGGCATCTGGGTTGTTTCCAGGATTTAGTTTTGGAAAATTGCACTGCTATAAATGGGTGCACATATATTGCTATGGTATGAGGTTTTCAGTTATTCTGGAAAAATATCTAGGAGGGGAATAGCTGGCTTGAATGGTATCTTCCTTTTGAAGGAATCTCCACATTGATTTCCACAGTGGTTGTACCAATCTGTACTCGTAGCAACAGTGCAGAAGTGTTCCTTTCTTCCATAGTCTCTCCAACATTTGCTATTAGATAACTTCTTAATGTTAGGCATTCTTACTGGGGTAAGATGGAATCTCAATGTAGTTTTCCTTTGCATTTCTCAAATGGCCAATGATGTTGAACATTTTTCCATATATTTACTTGATATTTGTATTTCTTCCTGTGAGAAGTGTATATTCATCTCAGATGCCCATTTCTGGAATGAGTCTTTGAATTTGGGGGGCCTGACCATTTTTAATTTTTGTGTTTTCTAGACAGAAGGCCTTTGTCTGGGGAACAGTCAGCTATAAGTTTTTACCAGTTTGTAGGTTTTCTTTTTATTTCTGCATTTTGAAGTGCAGAAATTTTCAAAAAGGTGAGATCCCAGTTGTTGATTCTTTGAAGTATTTCCCATGCAGGTTGGTTTTTGTTCTTGAGCTCTCTACTTACACCTATGTCTTTAAGATTTCTACGTACATGTTCCTCCAGAAGATTTAGTGTTGCTGTTTTAATATTTAAATCTTTGATCCATAAGAGGCCTATAGGACCAATGAAACAGATTAGAAGATGCAGACATAACTGCAAACATTCAGCCACCTTATCTTTGATAAAGGGGTCAAATAGGCTCACTGGAAGAAAGACAGCCTCTTTAATAAATGATGCTTGAGAACTGACTTTTCACATGCTGAAGGTTAAAACTAAACCCACGCCTATCACCAGGCACAAAGCTACAGTTAAAATGAATCAAAGTATATATTTTTCTAATTAAAACAAAATGGATTGAGTTTTTGAAAGGAAACTTTCAGTGCACATTTTCTGGTGTTTCCTGTATGATCTGGGATGTCCAACTCTGTGAGCAAAATAATACGATTGAATTTATATGCTGATGTGCCTAACATTGCCTAACTTGTCTTTGGCTTTCTATTTGCAAACCAATATTCCAAACAAATTAACAGATAGCTTCACTTAGTTCCCTGTTGCCTTGGCAGCTGTTTTACCCACCATGTATGAAAGAATGGATGAGTCACTTTTCAAATGAATTTTGAGAGAGTTTATAACAATTACCTAGCCAGTCAGTCTGTGTCATGAAGTACAAATGAGTCAGTGATGAGAAAAGTCAAAGCTTCATTTTATTAATCTTAAATCTAGTTTTTATTTTTAGACACCTAATTTGCTTTCCCATTTGGTACCTTAGACAAAAGCAGAGTCAACTGCTGGTGTCCTGGTTTTCCCTACTGAGAGTATAATTGGACACTGTCTTTAGCAGCAGCACAACTGTTCTCCTAGATACTGAAAGCAATGAAGACTTCTAGATTAAAAAGAAATTTTAATATATTTGTGATTAACTGGAAACTATAATAAGAAGTCACAGGGAAATAGAAATAAAGAGAAAAGGTTAACAAGGTAGGACACAAAGAATTATTTGCACTGAAGGAAGAAAGGCAAAACAACACCTAAGCTTTCTATCCAATGCCAACCTGTTTGATAAATAAGTAATGGGATAAAGAATTTCCGCCCTCAGATTCACACATTTTGTACTCTTCTTCCTGTGACCTTTGTACATGGCCACAAATCTGATGCTAAAGAGCAAGGCTATGAATTATGTAAAACAAGATCTGGTTCAAAGGACTTATGTTAAAAATAAGTAGCTTCACTCTACCCCTGGTGGGGAAAGATCTCTTTCTACTATCTTTTTTCCACAGTTTTGAGGATATATATATATATATATATATATATATATATATATATATATATATATGATCTCTCTACAATTTTGTTTATTCCCTACCTGAAAGATTAACCCAGAAGTAAGCTATTTTGTCTAAAGGATAACAAAGTTGAATGTTAGAATAAAATTATTATTGTCATTATCTACCACAGCTAATACCTTAAGATACACTTTAGGACTATATCTTAGGAGGAAAATATGGGATAAATGACAATCTAAATCAATGATATATTGGCTCACTTCCAGAGATGCCTGTCAGGAAAGTGAAAGGAAAGTAGAGAAACCCCAAGAGATGTCTTTTTGATCAGGTTTTTGAGATCAGAAAATAAATATGAACATGACAAAGTTCATTACAACTATGAAATCAAGGCAATGTGTTCAGAATGATTTTTTTGAGCTGATTTCAGTTATGTTTTAAACAGGAAAATATGACTTAGACCAACTTGGTAAAGGAGAATTAAAGATACAGAAAAATTTAATAAGTGTTACAGTAAAATAGACACTATTCCTGTGAAATACAGTCTCAAAACAGCCTTGCTCCTACTTTTTGAAGGAAGTAAATACATAAAATGTATCCTGTTAAATAGAGCCTTCTCTTCCCTTCAGCGTAGCAAGACTGCATTTTTTGGGATTTAGTTGGTCATAAGGTAAGTTTTACAGACACTGTCTTATACAAACATCTTAAAATCTTGATAAGTAACAGATAACAGATTCAACCAGAAAGACTGAAATAAATTCTTCAGTGTCAATTAGATATAACTAAAAATCACACCTGGGTTCAAACTGCCTTTATCCAGCATGCCTCATTGTCTTTATGCCTTATCTTTCAGGGCAGCATAGTTTCACAGCAAGATCCTTAGTAGAGGACTTCCTATCTTTCTAGTTATCTCTGTTGTTATAGAAAGAACAAATTTTTAGGATCCCACAACTGTTTAGTCCCAACATTGTCAAATTTGGTTATTTGTTACAAAGTAGTGACCAGTTCCTCTTTTTTCCTTAGGTTTCTTGCCTGAGATTTTTGTTGTCCATATATTTCTACGAGATTAGCTGATATTCAAGTACTCTCTGCATAGTACTCTTATCATGCCTTTGAGACTGCCTGCCTCACTATGAAGGGAGCACTCTCACCCATGCAGAGGTATGTGCATCGGCACTCATTGACTCCCTGTGGCCAATGAAACATAGTTCCACTAGATTTGTGTAGGAACTAAGTTTAGCTCATGCCTCTTTAAAAAAAAAGGAAAAGTGAAACTTATACTTAGAACAAAGTAAAGCCTGAATAATTCTAAGTATCTATGAAGAAAATCACATGCAGTCACTATCCCTACTTATTCTGAATTACTTGGTAGTACTTACAGAGAACTTAGTATGCTACAACACTATCTACTAGGACTCTAAATTCTTAATAGAATGTGTTTAAAATTTTTAAGACCTATGAAAACAACTAGATGAGTTCAAAATACGAAGAGCCATTTAATAGAACAAGATTTTTTTTTAGCAACAAAATGGGGATACTGAGAATTACTTTCCTATACCTTAACAAGCTTTTAAGGGAAAGAAAAACAATAATGTGAGTTCTATTATATCAAACACTCCTCTTTGCTTCAATAATCATTAATTACTTGGCAACACAAAAGAATATTCCCCTTTTGGATACTGCTTATGGAACTCCAGGGCAGCTGATTTAAAAGAATTCTCTCCACTTTGGCACCAAAGTAGTGAGTAGGTTTCTTTCCATTCACCCAAGTTAGTGGTTTTACATTCATGTGGAATTGAAAATTTTAACTTAGAACTTGTAGAAAACACACTGAGATCTCACATAATGCCACAGAAAAACTTGAGGTTTTCCACCCAGTTAATTCACTCATTTATATCATTACATCGTATACACTCAGGTATAGTTTAATGTGATAACCACTCTTAAAAAAGGTATTTAGCATGCTTAGCTCAGCATTCAGTAGCAAAGTTTGTCTTGTTTCTAATCTTTATTATTTCCTTTGATGATGTTACTAGAATAGTCATTTTCTATAGCATGGTAATGACTTCCAAATAAATCATGTTTTTTTAATGATTTAGCAACATATCTGCCTTATGCTGGTGAGTTATGCTATGCTATGCTAAGTTGCATAATGAGCAAATAGATGCTCAGAGCATGGAAAGACTTGCTGACAAATACATATGTTCCATATTAGATTTTCAAATTATTGTGATATCTCTTTTATGCTTCCACTAAAATAAATGTTTCACAATATTGTTATGTGTTCTAAAAATTATTTTACAGCATATATATATATATATATGTATATATATATATATATACATTGCTAAATTTTGAGGTTTTATAAACAGTATTATTCGGTTTCAAACCTTCAGTAACATACTTAGTATTATGTTTCTAAGATTTGGGTAGATGGTTGCATGTAACTATTGTTATGGTTAAGCTTAATTTTCAACTTGTTGGGCTTGGTAGCCAAATAGGAGATTAGTCCTGACACTTGTGAGTGTGTCTAGGTGGGTCATGGAAGCATGACTGTGGGTAGGCAATGCATCTGGTCCTGGTCCCTTTAGTGTCCCCTTCTTTGCTTACTCACTGCCATGAACTAAGCAGCTTTCTCCAACCATGATATACCCGTCTTGGAGCCAACAGCCATGAAATGATTCCCACAAACCAATTAGACCTCAAAACTGTGGCTATTGGGTATTGTGCCCCAGGGATATAAAGGCTGGGTAACACAACTATCATTCATTAATTTTCAGTACTGCATTTAATATTCCATTGCAAGAATATTCTGAAATTTCATTTTCCTTCCTCTGCTGAGGTCTATCTTTGCTACTAATAATGAAGTTTCTGGAGTATTCTGATGGATATGTATTTGAGTTCCACATGCAAATAATTTTCCAGATCATATACTTAGAAATAAAATTACTGGATTAAAATATATGAATTTATACAAATTTGAAATATAATGACAAATTGCTTTCCAAAGTGGGTTTGATAATGGATACGCACACCAGCTGCACATAAGCAGCCTAAGAGTGCCTGCCACATGTTAACCAGCACTTGGTATTTGATGACTGTTTAAATTTTTTCTTTCTGCAGTAAAAATGACTTCTGCCTAATTCTTTATCATGTAATTGGCCAAATTTTTCAAGTACATAATTTTTTTTTTTTTTGGTTTTACACCCATTTTGGCTCCTAAGTCTATGCTGGAGACCATTTTCTCCTTGTCACTTGCTTGCCCCACAATCTTGCAATTATTGCTGCATAATATTGAGTGACCTTGTGCTTGCTGTGATTTTTGTTTTTACTCATTGTCATCTCCTCCCCCTTCTCCTTCTCCTTGGCCTTTTCTTTCTCTATCTCATCCTTACCCTTCTCCTTCTGCTGATACTCCTCCTGCTCCTCCTCCTGCTCCTCTTCCTCCTCCTCTCCTGTTCTTCTTCTTCTTCTTCTTCTTCTTCTTCTTCTTCTTCTTCTTCTTCTTCTTCTTCTTCTTCTTCTTCTTCTTCTTCTTCTTCTTCTTCTTCTTCTTCTTCTTCTTCTTTTTCTTCTTCTTCTTTCTTCTCCAGGTTATGGAATTCCTTAGCTGCCCAATCAGCAAGGGTCAGCCTCAGTTTACCTACTGTGCTTGGAGTCACCACTGGCTTCATTACAGTTAATCTGATGGGTTCCTCTCTCATTACTTCTTTGTTTGATCCTTTCTCCCCATGAGTTTAGCCACCCATGGTCTTAAACAGTCCAGATAATGTTTCTGCATTTCCTTGACTTCCAAGATATCCTAAGAAGGGTGTGCAGCTGGGGAGATGGCTCCGTGGAATAAGCGCTTCGCTGGCAAACAAAAGAAGGGTGTGCAATGCTATAAGAGAGGTAGATGGCTGCTTGAATATTTTGAAGCAGAATAAATTCTGTAGTAATTGTTCATTGGAACACTTTGTCTGAGAATTAACAGAGCAGTTTTTCATAACTTTTTAAAGTGATTATCTTTGACAATGAGGACAACTGTCTTCCCAGAAAACAGCTTAATTGAACATCATAAGCAAGAGCTGCCTCATAGTAAACTGCTGCCTTCATAGAAAAAAATATGCTTTTCAGTATTTTTACATCATTTAGCTCCTTACTGCTTCATTGCTTGTGAGTTATTTTTCAGCTTGCGTCATTTGCCCTTGGTTTTGTACATACTTATGCTACTGCTTAAATGCTCTTCACATCAGTTCACTCCTGGATTTTCTCTTCATGATTGGCTGAATTGTTTGAGTTTGTCTCAACTCATACATTACTTGAGGAGAACTCTAAGGGAAGTTAAACAAATAAGAAATGTCTGGGGTAATAATGAAAATGTACTAAAATATTCATCAGCATTAGCGTTTGAGGTTCCAAAAATCATACTACACCATGAATAAATAAAGCCGAGAAGTCTAGACCTAAACAACTACTACCATTTTATAAGGGTGTGCCAAAACTCACAAACCTACATGTGTGCTTTCCACTCGCCTATATTTCTATAATCCCCTGTGTTTCCTTCTTTTGTCTCTTTGGTGACAAACACAGTCAGTACTATATGCCACATCATTTGTGTAAATGGCGACAGCTGTGAGTTTCCTGTCTCACAGTGAGACTACTCCATTACAGATGTAGGTGACAGGAAGCTGCCAGGTCATCCTGTCTGTCACTCACAACTTGTCTGCTCTGGATTCTACCTTTGGAGGTGACATGCTTGTAGAGAGCTCATAGAGCTGAGCAGCTGCTGTTCCCCACACATGGCAAGAGAAGAGACCTGAGGGGAGAAGGCTGCCAGAGGGGGTCACTCATTCCTGAAAAGAGAGTGATTTTAGGGTTGCTGCTTCTTAAGATTCAGCCCACTCTCCTGACACAATCCCTGTCAGAATGTGACCTATGCTTTTGTGTCACATTAACATTTTGGAAAAGGATGAGTTCTAGAAGTAGGTCTGGTTGGCTGTGGGCATCATGACTGGGTTTCCATTATAGTCTCTACTGCAAACAGGGAGGGAGAGGAAGAAAGAGGGCAGGAGTAAGGATGGGATGGCAGGGAAGGAGAGGCAAGGATAAGTAGAGAAGCAATGGTAAGAGAAGGAGAGAAAAGGAGGGAGGAGGCAGGAAAAGAAGGAGACAGAAACCAAGACAAAAAAAGTTCCTATCATAGTTGAAAATGGATGCCTGGAATTGTACTTAATGCTCTTTTAGTTTGCGATCCTGACTTGTTTAAGAATGAAATGTCACCAGTTGAATAACTATTCTCTTTATGATCATGTTATTAATATGGCAGAAGAATCAGAAAGAAGGTTTTGATGGAGGACAGAGACAAAACGAGGACAATGAACAGTGAAGAGGAGAAAGGAGGATGAACAAAATAAAGGGGCAGGCCGAGTTCCTCAGAGACCACTCCCCTTCCCACTGCTCCTCAGAATCATCTCCAGACTGACTGCCCTGTGCCTGGTTAGTCTGTCTGCAGTGCATTTATCTCATAACTCTATTGCTTTTCTTGTACTCGAGTCACCACAGCTTCATCCATAGCAGGCTGGAAATGACAGCAGTGCAGTAGTCACTTTGGGTGCAACAGACCTAGAATGGAGAATGTGTGTTGCCATTCAGGTGACAAATCTTTACATACCATTGTTTTAACTAGATTTCTTTCATTTTTAGATATAAAAATGTCTTTGAAAATGGTAGCTTGTAATTGTGCCTTGTCCTCCAGGCCTTGGTTTGCCTGTGGGTTCAGTGGCTGACAGTTGGGTCCATCTTCAGAGAAGTTGGATGAACTGGAGTGGAACAGCACCCCACCCATGCTTGGAGTGAGAACATTTTTCAAACATTTGGAGTTCTTTATCTGATGCTGAAATTTAAATAAATAAATAAATAGATAGATAAATAAATAAAACTACTAAATAGGAAATGATTTCATTTTTTCAGTTATCTGACTGGCTCCTGCCCTCACACCTGACTTCACTCTGTGTGGCTACCTATCAAGAACCCAAACACATCTTTTTCTCTCTGTGGATGACCTTTGGTTCCTCATATAGGATATAGTTCTGCTACAAGGTCTCCAAGTTTTGTAATATGATAAAAGTGTCAATACCTTTTTCATGTAAAATATAAAATATAGATTCATAGCAGAAGATAAGCTCTACAGTGCAGAGACTTATATTTCATTAAGGTATGCTTAAGAATCTCAGTGCGTGGTATAAGGTAAAGGTTAAAAATATATATATATTTTAAGTGGAAAGTGGTAATAAAATACATGTAAATGGAGGCACTTCATGAAGCAAACTGACTAAACATTTTTAAAATCTACTTTTACAATAAGTTAAATTTTGTTAAATCAATGACATATGACATGTCAACCATTAAACTGGCATATGTTTAGAAATAACAATATTCATAGCTAAATGATAGCTACATTGTCACTTTTATCCAGTAACAGGATGATATTTCTGAAATTCAATGTGGCACTGAATTTATCAAAAGGTTTATTTATCCAGAATCATATTTATCCAAAAACTTAACAATGTGCACATACTTTGACCGAACTCACTGGATCTCTACATTGAGAAATATGTTTTAAGGGAAAAAGGCATAAGTTTAGCTATAAGAATGTCATAATGTCATTTACACATATAAAACTCTGAAACAATCAAAATTTTCAATTCTAGGCAACTGGAAAAATAAAAAGAATGATACAGTCTTTTAATGAAATACCAGTTAGCAATTAAACACATCACATATGAATACCAATTTTAATGAACAACCACAACAAATGTGGAAAAGAGGTATTTTATGAGACAGCATGGACAATTTAGTCTTACAAAAATCAATATCAGGTCTATGGAAAATTTTCCATGCCGTATATACTACAAAATTAACCTCCCCTGAATCTAGGGAATGGAGGCATAGGTTTCTACTTTTTCCGCTAATTTGTTCTTTCCTTACAATGGCTATAAAGTGTTTTAATAATGAAATAGTAAATCATTTTAATTTTCAAAATTTACCTTTTAGCGTCAACCCATTTAGACTTGTGGGAGGTCTTTTCTTGTTGATATCTGTACTGTTTTCTTTTCTCACCTAGGCTTTCCAGTCTTGTCATTAGCATGGCTAAATTAATCAGATTTTAAGCTCCTTAAGGGCAGGGTTTATATCTTTTCTTTATTCTTTAAAGTATCTTGCACCCCTTCTGGCTGCTTAATAAAAACTCAGTGCCCTGAATTCAGTCAAGTGCAATTTCAATTTCTGCTCTCATTAAATGTCCCTATGAATCAATTTAAACAGTTCTAGTAATAAGAGTATCCCCCAAGGTTTCCTTTTTTTCCTCTTTATTGTAAGTCAATTCCTCACAATCCCTGACACTAGGGGGGAAGATCCTAGTTCAATTGCAGCACATGTGGGAAGCAGGGAGATATTTATTTTGTGTTGCTGCAGGGTGGCTGAACTAAGTAACAGGAAAGTGAATTCAGTTCATCTAAGAAGAAGTTCTAATCATTAAAAATGGACATCAGAGGAGATGGTTGTGTAACAAGTTGATAAAGCTCCTTTCACTAAGTTTACTTAAGCTGAAAATAGAAAACAGCAGTGTAGTACCAATACTAGTCAGAGATTTGATTGGGTGATTTTGGATAATTTTTGCAAATCTGAATGTACCTTATTTATCTTAGGCCTCATTTGTAAGAAGCCAAAGGCAAGGAGGAAAGTAGTAGAGGCACAGATAGAATTTTGTGACTTCGTGCTACATGGAGCCTAACCCAGAATTCCAGACCCAGGAACTCCTTCCAAAGTGCCATTCTAAGGATTCCCATGAGCACCTGATGTCAAATGACTTGCCTTATAACTCGTAAAACAATCTAGTGAGATAAGTTTGTATAAACAAAAAGAAAATTGAGACCTATAAAGTTTCAGTAGTGTCCCTAACCCATGCAACTGTCACGATCAAACAGGATTGAAACCCAGATGGGTCTGACTTCAAATGCCTGAATATAATAATAGGGCACATGGCCAGTGAAATGCTGTCAGGGCTATCACAGACAGTAAGTGACACTTCTGTAAGCTGACCTATAGTCTGCACCTAGACTGGCTTCTCTGCTCTGTTCCACAGTGTTCCTATCTCCTCTGAACCCAGTTGCTTTCCATGAGAGATTCATAAAATTATGGAGTTCAGGAAACCCTCAGAGATGCCCTCTACAAGCTTCATGATCAGGAAAACCAGTAATGTAAGTCAGGACGCAGTTTGAGTCAAAAGACCTGAGGATCAGGGATACTTCAGTTCAACAAAAAGATCCACACCCCAAGGGAAAAAAGGAAGAAATGTGTGTTCAAGCACTGGCTCTCGTTTTCTCTTCACTGTGCATTGGAGGCCAAGTTCATCTATCACCTCTAATGCCAGCCACCAGAAGCGTGTACAATTACACTAAGAATACTGTCTCTCTGAAAAGCACTTGAAGATCAGGCTCACAGACTACTGACAAGTAGTCTGATGATTAATTTTATGTATCAATCGGACTCAGCTAGGCGAGGCCTAGGCAGCTTGTAAAACATTTATGGATGTATCTGGTAGGTGGTTCTGGAACAGAAACATTAGAGGAGAAATTCTGTCTCCGTTTCTCCTTCTCTCCTTCTGAGATGCAGCCCTTGGAGCTCAGATCTTTTCACTGAACTGAATTAGCCCTGATTCTCAAGCCTTTGACTCAGCCTGAATTTGGAATTATACTGCCGGTGTTCCTCATTCTGAAGCTTGCAGAGAGCATACTTGAGGGCTTCTTGAGCTCCATAATTTTATAGGCCAATTTCCTTAATGAA
Organism: Ctenomys sociabilis; assembly: GCA_004027165.1. Classification (NCBI taxonomy): domain Eukaryota; kingdom Metazoa; phylum Chordata; class Mammalia; order Rodentia; family Ctenomyidae; genus Ctenomys; species Ctenomys sociabilis. Next base: position 131,750 of record PVKA01001466.1, read on the forward strand.
TCTCTTATACTCTCGATGTATTTTCTTTCCATGGAGAATGCTGGCCATTGTACCTTTGTCCCTTTTCCCAGAGAAGCTCAGACAGAATTGCCGTTCAGCTGCACATTCCTCCATAGGGAGCCCCTCCAGCTGCTTGAGGTCATCTCTGTACTCCTTGTGGTAGAAGCCCTCCACGCCTTGCACACTACTGTCACTCATTTCCTTTGGATAAGAAAGAATTCAGTTGTGGTCCACATCATTCTTGTGGCTACTTCCCAGCTATGCAGATGGCATCCATTTGTCACTTTCCCACTTACACAAGTGCATAGAGGATTATGCTGCTGGCTGGAAGTGTTCTTGATTCTCAGCTATGCTGTGCTTCATGTTCATCTGATCACACATTTTTCAGTGAGACCCCTTGGCTCTTTTCTTCTGTGAACTTCTGCCCCTTCTTTTACTCTGTATGCAGTTCCAGAATCCTGTGCCTCAACACAGAAAGATATGTTTGGGTTTATCTACTGCAGCCAGACGAGCCCAGAGGATATTTATTTCATAACTAATGTAAGGAGGATAAATTTGTTTATAAATATTGATGGCTACTGATGTCCTGTTGCTGGGTACTTTAAAAATAGACTGCATAACTACCCTCTAGGTTGTTTATTTTATAGAGATTTCATGAAATTAATGCAACAAATTCCTTCTACCATTTCTTATTCTTCTACTGTAAACTCTAGAGAAGAAAATGTCCAAAGCAGGTCTTTGAGAAGCATGAAACTAGAAAAGTAACTCAAAGAATAATTCTAATTCACTTTAGCCACAGCTTTATGGCATATAATGTGCAACTCTTCCTACTTTTATTTCTTAAAATGATTTGCAGCTCTGTTTCTCTGTGTTATTTGAAGTTGTCCAATTCTTATTGGCCCCTGGGATCAGCCATGCTATATGCAATGGTATCTTGCACAATGTCATAACATTAGTGAACTTTTTGCTGCTGGGACAAAGTATCTGAGAACAACTTAAAGGAGGTAAGGCTTTTAGACTCACAACTTCAGAGGCTTTCTGTATGTAGTCAGCAGCTAATTATGGCTGCCACTTGTGGCAAAGCAAAAACATCCCAGTTGTTGGGCATGGTAGAAGAAAGCCACTTTCAGGCCAGTAAGATAGCTCAGTGGTCTAAAGCACCTGCTTAGTCAAGCTTAGGCAAAGCATAGGGACTGTGGTTCAACCCCCAGCACCACATGCTGCACCAGCCTTGCCTGAGCTGAGCTGGCCGCAGGAGGAAGCAAAAAAGCTGCTTTCCTCATGGCAGTCAGAAAGCGGAGAAGGAAGAGAACCAGAAAAGCCTGTGTTTGCAAGCTTTCTTTGGCTACATTTGTTCAGTTTGGTTCCCACCCTACTGGCCGGTGCCACTCATATGCAGGGTGGGTGTCTTCCATTAGTTTGCTGCCCCCATGCCAGTAGTCTCTGAAAACATCCATAGACACACCGAGAACAGTGACTTACGAATTTCCTCAATGTTTCTCAATCTAACTAAGTTGACAGTCAAGAATAACCATCATAATGTATTCACCTAGATGTGCAAACTATATTTTATCTCTGTTGATTTCAGGTGTCTTCCAGGTTTGAGATAAAGGGAAGTCATTATTTTATATCTCGTCTTCTGAATACCAGTAGCTGATGTTGCATAATGTCACTTGCTCTTTACTTATTTATTGCTTTCTCTCTTCAACCCATGCTAGAAAGCACACTCATGAATGCAAGTACATTAATTGCTTGATTTCCTACTTAAAACTTATTATTCAGAGGGGCAGAAGATCATGAGCAAAGCGTCATGTTTATCATAACAAAACAATAGTTGCTCTCCAATGGGAAAAATTGTATTCATGCCATCCAATGAAAGAAGAAAAGAGAAAAAAAATTATTAGGAACATTATCTCATTAGATACAGAAATAAACTATCCACTCATGATAGACTTGAATCCTACAAAGCAGGAGGAGATTGGAGTCTTCTTAACCTGTTACAGGAAATGTATAAAACAAAAAAGTGAAAGAAACAACAAGATAACTTTACTTAATGACAGATCATGAAACACAAATATCAAAATAATCTTTTAATAAGCACAAAGGGATTTAGTATTGTTAACAGGTCAGTTGCTTTCAAATGATGTCTAAATTCAATGTAATTACAGTCAAAATCCCAGTAAAGGTTTTCATGCTTCAATAGAGGCCATAAAGTTTATAAGGAAGAGCAAAGGTACCAATACCAGCAACAGCTCCCCATAAGAAGAAGATAAGAAGCTGGGCGTGGTGGCGCAGGCCTGTAATCCCAGCACTCGGGAGGCTGAGGCAGGAGGATTGTTGTGAGTTCGAGACCAGCCTGAGCTACAAAGTGAGCTTAAGGCCAGCCTGAACTGCATAGTGAGACCCTGTCTCAAAAAAAGACAACAAAAAAAAAAAAAAAAAAGAAGAAGAAGATAAGAAATTTAACTTTACACATACCAAAACTATATATAAAGCTATAGTAACTAAGAAAGTAATGTATTTATGCAGGGAAAGGAGAACAACATACAATAAGAAACTTAGCACGGTTGTGGGGCTGTGGAAGAATAGAAAATATGGAGCATCCCAGGATTGTTCCTGAGAAAATATTTTTTTCATAAGAAAGAAACAAATAGGACTAGGAAGAGAAAGATGGCTTAGTGGAATAAGTGCTTGCCTCTCACAAGCACAAGGGTCTGAGTTCAATCCCTGGTTCCGAATATATATATATATTCATCACCACATCCATAGATATTAATTTCAGAAAAATGAAACATCCATGTTTAAAAAGCAAACTATTAAAGGGTTAAAATATGGAAACACTTATGTAGAGATAGATGATTCTTAAAACATAGAATGCTGATTTCACCAATGACTGATAAATTCGGCTTTGTTAAGGTTAGGAACTTCTTTTCAAACATACTTAACTGCCAAATCATATTCAAAACATATAATTCCTAAAAAGTACTTAAAATATATAAAGTAAGTTATAAAATAGTTGAAAAATAGGGAGATTTTATGATCCAAATTTTAATCATTTCTATTAGTACATGTTTGCCATCCATAATGTTTGCAGTCCTGGTTGGAGTCGGTGCGTGACCATGATGTACTCTGATTCTTTTGCATCCTTGTGCCTGTTCCAGCAGCACATACACCTATTTTTATTCCTTATTCATCTCTTTCCGTTTCCTCTCTGCACCACTTGATCCCTTCCTCCTCCACAAACATGCATGTTGCAGTTTTTTATTATCTATTTTTTATCTTCTCTTTATGTATAATTTGGAATATTTATTTATTTATTTATTTATTTTATTTTTGCGGAACCTTGGTATTGAACTCAGGCCCTTGCACTTGCCAGGGAAGCGCTTATTCTACCGAGCCATCTCCTCTGCCCTGGGTTTTTCATATGAAAGAAACTATGCAATGTCCAAGCTTATGTTTCTGATTAATTTTACTCAATACTATGGTCTCGGGGTGTATTCATTTTCCCACAAATGACTCAGATTTATGGCAAAGTAGTGTTCCGCTTTTTCTGAATATAACATGCTTTATCCACTCATCTGTCGATGGACATATAGGCTGCTTCCGAGACTGCTTGGCTATTGTGAATTGTGTTGCCATAAGCATGGGAATGCATGCATCATTGTAATATGTCTTTCATTCATTCAGGAAGATACCTAGGGGGGAATACCTGAATCAAATTGAATTCCTATTTTTAGAATTTTGAGCAATTTCCATACTGATTTTCATAAAGACTGACTTGTTTATATCCCCAGTAGCAATGTAGGATTCCTGTTCCCCCACAGCCTCACCAGCATTTGTTATTGGATTTCTAATGATGAGCCTTCTCTCTGGGATAAGGTAGAGTCTCAGTGCTGGGTAATTTGCTGTTCTCTATTGGGCCACAATTTTGAGCATTTTGCCTGTGTTTTAGCCATTTGTATTTCTGAGAAGTGTCTATTCATTTCACTAGACTTTTTTTTTTTTTTTTGGCAGAACCGGGGTTTGAACTCAGGCCCTTGCGCTTGCCAGGGAAGCGCTTATTCCACTGAGCCATCTCCCCGGCCCCTCACTAGCCATTTTTGAGGCTTTTGTTTTGGGGTTTTTCTTTTAGTTCATCACACATTCTTGGCATTAGTTTTTTGTCTGAGGACAACTGACAATTTGTTTTCCCTAAAGACTTATATTGGAGGGCAGAGTATCTAAATGTTTATAAGATGCTCTACCTTACTTTAAGTCAAAGATTCACAATAAACTTTTTAAAAATATAGTGTAATACTGGCAATAGATAAAAAATTTATAATAAAATGGGGATGTCAGGCAAGAAGATCACTTATCCAGTCTTACTAGGAATTTAAACTGACCAAATTGCTTTCAGATCAATTTATCTGGAGGTGGTGGTGCAAGCCCAGCATTCAGGAAGCTAATGCAGGAGGACTGTTGCATGCTGCAGGTCAGCCTGAGCTACAGAGTGAGTTCAAAACAATGTGAAACACATAGGAAGCTCCTAGCTCAACAAAAGAAAAGAAAAGAAGAAAAGGCAACTTATCATTATCGTGCAATGTTAAAGGCATATCTATCTCATGTACTAAAGATTGTTGGTGATTTTTCTTTAGTCCCATAACCAAATCTAGAATATAGAGATTAGATCAAATAGACTGTCAGTGCCTAAGACTTCCTATGCATCTTCCAGGACACGGTCAGCCTGAATTTGTGATAGGCTGGAAATATCAGAGCACTAATTTCCCCTAGTATATTGAGGGGTAGGAAATGGTTAATAAACAGCAAATCTCTCCTTCTCCTTGAAGGAAGTAGGAGCCTTGAGATAGCTTTAAGCAGTCCCTGAAGCTTCCCAGTGGAATTGGTTGCAGTTGCCCACAGAAGTAATCACTCCTGCATCCACCATTTCTTTGCATTCTTTCTTTCCCCAACCCTCACCCCCATGCTCTTACTGACCTTCCTAGGATAACCTAAATAAACTCATGCACCCGAATCTTTGTCTTACAATGTGAAGTCTTGCAGAGCCCAAGCTAAAACATTCTATCATCCTAGTAGATCCAGTACTAAATAGATATCCATAAGAAATTCTTGCAAGCCTGCACCAGGAGACAATTAAGGCATTATTTATAGAAGAATGTGATAAGAAAAAGTCTATTAACAACTAACTGCTCATAAGTGAAAGAATGGATAGACTGTGATGTAGTCATTTAATGAAATACTGTACATAAGCAAAAATTAGTGATCTACAGATGTATTAATTGACTAATAAATTTTAGAAAGTGTTGAGTGGAATAAGATACTAAAAATACATGCAGAACTTTTATTAAATTCTAAAACAAAACAAAATAACCCAAATGATACACCAGCAGTCATTTGTAAATATATATAATGAAATGGAAATTTAGAAGCATTAGTTCAGAATTATCTCTGAGATAGAGGCAAAGACTGGTGTCAGAAAAGATCCCATAAAACTTACAAAGCTTTGGTTATGCTTCTGATGTTAGGTGGCAGGGTCATGTGTTCCTGTGTTAGGACCATGCTTCATGGATCGTATGTGCATTAACAAAGTCAGCAAAAAATAAGTGACACCTATCTCAGGTACAGAAGAAATTTATTTAAACTCAGCTTTTAGTTTGTGGAAAGTATGCAGTTGCATAACTAAAATACATTAGTTAGTTGAAAGAGATGATTTTTGTACCAATAGTAGACTCTTTTAAAGGGAAACTTCTCTAAACATTTCCACTATGTTCCTAGGTTTCCTTTATTAGAACTCAATATGATGACTGGGACTCTGTAGACCAATAGTTGACATACTCTGTAGATGTTCTAATAAGTGATAATATGCCCAAACTAGTGAGAATACATTTTGGTTTTGTGTAATGTTTAGTTTCATATGATCCTAACTTATCTTTCTCACACTTAGAATTCACGGAAATTTCAATGTGCCATGCGTATTATTATAGTCATGCAGAGCCTTATGCATACAATGTATGCCTTGTCACAGAATATGCTTTCTTTTTCTATTTAGAAGTTAGTGTTAAAATAAGTGTATACTTTAAATATGTGTTTTAAAAGTCTCTATTATTTTATTATGGTAATAAATCAGTAAGTCAAATGAAAAGAGTGGTCCAATTTTCTAAGTATTAATCAGTGTTTATATTTACAATTCTATATGCAAATGAAACCAAATCCAGTACCTAAAAGCAGATTGCTAAAGTTGTGAAGGTATTATATGGAGAAGATATAAAACAAAGACTGTGTGTGGTACCCCCCCAAATACTTTCATCAGTTATGAAAAGCCATTGAGCAAGCCAATAAAATAAAAACACCTGTTTTGAAGTATATATTTTATATTAAGATAAAAATGAATATAAAATAAAAAGAAATATGGCCTTATAATTGGCCAAGATAATTTCTTTGATTCTATAGGAATAAGCAGTTTAAGATGATCCAGCACAGAATTTCATATGAATTGTAAGTCCTGGATTTGTGATTGTAAAAGTCAATAAGATGGAGCCAAGAAAGATACTGAAAAGAAAAGGTAGCCTATCCTGATCCTGCACAAGGTAGTCAGCATAGACGTTGTAAGGATGTAAGGGTGGAAAATGAAAACATGATCAGTATTTTGCAAACAAAGCTTCCGTGTGTACTTTAAGAAGGGCTCACCCAGGACAAAAGCCTCCACAAGACGGATAAGAAGAGCCTTGCAGTTCTTTCCCTTGAATTCTAAAGAAACAAAAAGATCTTCATCTTTGTTTCAGAACAAGAAGAGCTTTGAATTGTGTATTTCTTTTTCTACGATGATTATGAATTTTCAAAGGGATACTTCTGATGCTTGAAAATAAAGAAAAAAGAGAGAATTACTTTGATGTAACAAACTTCTTTGTTTATTATGTCATATCTGTTCTAGTAAGTGACAACAACTTGAAACATGGTGAGAAAGATGACTTTTATTGTGTACTTATATTTTGGCAGGTGTTGTAGGACAATGACTACATTTATTTTTTGCTTTCTAAAACTCCTTTGTAAAAATATGAATCCCGAAGCATCGTAATATTAATAAAATTGTCTTGCATTCACATAAAGTGTTATGATTTGTTAAGCAGTCCTTCTTACATAAGGAGAGCAAAACAAAAATTTATTGAATTCTGACTGTGCAGTTAAGGAACATGAAGATTTTATGTATTTCAAATATACCAATGATATATTTAAGAAAAGGATATTATTTTTCCTCTGATTTAGATGAGAAAGCAGAGATCCTAGAAAATGTGAATGATTATTCCAGATCTAACCAGGAGGTATTAAAAGTAGGTTTCAGATTCCGAATATCTCCACTTTTGGGCTACACTATAGAGTAGCTGTTAAGATACCTAACATTTGCATCTTATAAAAAGGAATGCTTCAGAGTTTTCTTGTCCACATCTGTGTTTAGCATCAGAAAAGTCCAAAAACTGATTCACTCTGTACTATGAGGGCCTACAATGAAGGCATTCACTAAAATTGCAATTGTAATTTGAGTAGGAAAAAATCCTTTATTTCCAATTATTTTACAGATAAGATTCCTGTATTTGGGGCAATAAAGCTCACTTATAATAATGCTGTCCCTACCAGCTAAAAGCCCAAATTAGAAGAAACAGAGACTTCAGAGGCTTAGGAGAAACAAACCAAGAAGACATCTAGGGTCATAGACTATCACTGAAAATAATGAATAATTTCAGATAAATGGAGTACAGGATTTCTCTTGAGATTGAAGAGTCCAGTGTGGCAAAACCTGGCTGGGGAAGCGGGCCTGCCCTACAAGATCCCAGACATAATTCCAGAAGAAGTCCCAAAGCCCTGCATGTGGGTTTCTGAGAACCGGAGAAGGCTTTTAGTAGAATGGCCTACACCTGAGAATCTGGGGCTGGTATCCAAGCACCACCTCCCATGACCTGTACGTAGAAGTTTCAGTGGGTTTCCTGGAGATTAGAACAGCAGAGAAGGATACAACAAAGTTGCAAAGACTTTCGGACCCTAGCTTTCCATCATAGCTCACACTGTGTACTCTGGGCCCCCAATGCAATGGATACTTTTTTTTTCTCCCCTACTCTTTACTTTTACTTTCTCGAAACAGATTAACCATTGCCTTTTGCTCATTTCATCAATTCTTTATTCAAGATGAGAAGAATCTGGAATCTAACTCCAAAAGGAGAGGCAAGAAACTCCAGCCCAATAATGTGTGGTTGGCAAGGCACTTTTTTAGAAACAAGCTACCTGATAACACTTTCAAAATAATGGCTGAAAAGTAGTGTCTAGAAAAAGTAAAGCATCATGCTTTTGATACCTTAGCAAATGTCCCTCCCCTATCTCAGTGTAAAATTCTTTCACACATATTGCTACTCATCTCACAAACATCAATTACAATGAACTTTGAGGGCTGAGGATATAGCTCAGTGGAATAAGTGCTTGCCTGGCAAGCACAAGGTCCTGAGTTCGATCCTTGGTACCACCACCACCACAAAAAAAAAAAAAAAAAAAAAAAAATACAATGAACTTTGACAAGATGATACCAATGAGCCCAACCATTACCCACATTTTACTTAATTTGGTGCAATGCAATCATTTCTTATTCAACCACCAGAAAGGATGGAAAGAAGGAAGGAAGCAAGGAAGGAAGGAAGGAAGGAAGGCAAGAAGGAAGGAAGGAAGGAAGGCAAGAAGGAAGGAAGGAAGGAAGGAAGGAAGAAAGAAAGAAAGAAAGAAAGAAAGAAAGAAAGAAAGAAAGAAAGAAAGAAAGAAAGAAAGAAAATACCTTTTTTTTCAAAAGACTATGCCATTACACCTTGGAACAATTATACCACAAATAATTATCTTCTTTCCAGGATACATTTAGTGTTTTCAGCTAATTATATTTTCTCCCTTTATCCTCTCCTTTTTGGTGGCATTAAGGATCACATACAGGAATGCTTTACTACTGCTGAGCCAAATTCTTAGCCAGAATTCATTCATTCATTCATTCATTCATTCATTCACTCACTCACTAACTCACTACTCACATATTTTGAGGCCAGGCCTCCCTGAGATGCTCAGATGGATGCAGGCTTGCTGCTTCTGCTTTGGCCTCCCTCATTACTGGTACTACAAACATGTACTGAAGAACCCATCTCATTTGGTTTGTTTTCACACAGGAATTTCTAGAAGTAATTTTCTATTCAAAAAATATCCGTCCTCACATTTGCCTGAATTTAACCACATATATAGGATTGCAGCATTCAATTCAAGTTTACATAAGCACTTGAATATTACCTGCTTTGTCAAATTGTACTACATATTGGAAAAAAATAGTACTATATTCCACTGCTCACATATGTGATGAAACACAGTTTTCCAAGGAAGATGAAGCGGAATGAAATGATGAAAGACAGGAACCAGAGAAGCTGAAAAATGACCTAGAAATCTTAATTTTAGCAATCATAGCTGTGGCTGAATTCAAGTTTACAGCAGCAGGGGTGAAATTATAGTACAAATTACCATGCTAGGCCTGAGAAATTATTTTCTGCTGCATGGTTATTAAGTGATAGATAAATAAATAACACTGTAGGACTGATTGACAAAATAAAAGTGACCTAAAAGCTAAAAGGGGCACCATGTAAATAGTACTGTGTAATCACTAGGCATTTTAAAATTGAAATGAGATTTGTCACAGCAGAGAAATCTTAAAATGGTATCAGCTTGGGCCATCACTGAAATAATTCAGAAGGGAGTCCTTAATCCCAAGGAATTTGAAACAACCCAATAGCTACATCTTAGTGTTTACTTTTATTTCTGAAGAACACCCAAGGCCTTCACAATGAGCTACATGCCAATCCTCTTTGTCTTTTGAATTTTTAGAATATATACTGCTGAAACAAGCAGCTATACTGCTGAAAACTCAAACTTATTTTGAGTTTTTATGTACTGTGTTGCTGCACATTGAAGAAGCTTTTGGTTTCTTCACAAATTAGCACCTCTGATATGCAGTGACTTCTTAGATTCAGTGAAATATGGTGCTAATGACATATATGCACGGGTTCCACTTCTCTCTTGCCAATTAAAACTATTATCAAATTAGTGAGCATTAAAGACAATGGGTCCGTGTTAAGGTTAGCATTTAAGACAGCAAGTCAGCTTGTGGCATTTGGTATTAGCCCCCGTGGGCTGTGTCAACTGACAGAACTTCCTGGGACCTGGAACCTTGGAATACAGTGACACAATAAACTGGGTTGGGAAATAAGAATAGTGTTCACTTTTTCAATGTCACTTACTGGGTAGTGAGAGCAGGGCTTTGAAAGAGCACTGCACTATTTGGTATCACTGCATAATTTATGTTTCTTTTCCAAATTTTTCAAGTCTCAGTATTGTCCAACAATACTAAATCTTCTCCACATAAATGATTTGGCTTCTGAATTGTACACATGCATCTTCATTGAGTTCATAAATGAATGCGTGTTTGGATGCTTGAGAGATGTACTAGGTCTTGTCATCTCTGTTCTTCCAAACCTAAATTCAGATAGAGAACAGGATAGATGGACCTAGATGTAATCAAACTTGCACAGAATTTACAAAGGTACAATTAAGAGTTAATGGATTAAACAATAGTCCTACAGTCTAGTGAGTGGGAGCCTTCAACAAAGTAATACTACCATGATTGTTTTCTCTAGTTATAGTTTTGTCACTGCAAAATTAGGAGTAATAGCTAATAAATGGTTCATTAATTTATCAAAATGGGGAGGCTTCCAAAGCTCAAAAGCACTAATTGTATCAACCACAACAAATGTTAATATAGCTCAAGGTTGAAAGCATGGCATACACTTATACAGGAATATTCACTAACTGTACAGTACAGATTATCATCGGTAATCTAGCCTAGTTTTCCTTCTCTGCTCTCCAAGGACAAGTGCATTTGGCAGAGAATGCAAATATTTACACTAGCCAAACTGCACAGTGTCACACAGGCATCTAGAAAGACTAGGTAAGAATAAAGGTGGAACTCTGGATCCCAGGTGAACTTTTGATTCAATACTTCTGATTAGGATATCAATTAGGGATTTGGAACCTCCTCTCAGTTTTGTCTACATGCAAAAATGTGTACCGTGCTAGAAACTTGTGCATTTGCTCTCATTGTACTTGGATAATCAAGAATACATGTTAATAATTCATCACTTTTGGCCTCACTTTAAATCTTCTATTATTTTCTATTATTTACCAAAAAATCATCCTCTCAAAAAAAATTTAAATGCATTTTCTTGGAACATTATAGCTCATTATTAGTGTCAACTTCCTCCCTTCTCCAGGAAAATGTTCAATTTGCTTTTGGGAATGACACAATTTGCTGCAAGTTCAGAAAACCTATAATGATGGATAATGCTTCAGAAGACTGCCTTGGAATGGCACTTTGCCTCTTGGGGAGAGCGTATCTGACATCAGGCTGGATTGAGCACAGTTATGGCACGGGAACATTATACTTGCATATTTAATGTGAAAGTAGAGATTTATAAAAAGATTTATAAAAATTGTTTTGAATCAGCTATTATGGGCAACTTTTAGTAAATATTATAAAGTAATTAGAGATAACCTTGGGTTCCACTTTCTGCTTTGAATCCCTTTTGTCTTTGCTGTTTAGTAATCTGATTTCTATGAAATGCCCAACCACAATCATTGCGTTCATTCTGTGATTAATCCAGTCTCTTACTGTTTAAACAAGATCTTTCTTCAGGACTATGTTTAGACATCCTTTGTCTCCTTCACTCAGGGTCCTGATTCCCTGTTAGCTAGTAATTAAATAATTTATCAGTGATAAAGGCATAACACCTACTAATAGGTAGGCTTTTTTTTTTTTTCAGTACCAGTGATTGAACTCAGGACCTTGTGCTTGCCAGGCAGGCACTTAAGCCACTGAGCTGTATTCCCAGCCTATAGGCAGGCTTTTCTACATAAATAGTTGTACTTTAACATAGTGACCCCAGAACTCATACACAACTGATCACAGTCAAGTACAAAGCATTTCTCCCACGACGTTACTATTGAGCACCGCTGCATTTCCTTCAGAGTTAGTTCAGTGCAGATGCTACTGCGTTAATCTGTAAGCAGAAACACAGTGGGCCATAGAACACTTTGACATTTTCCATCCTGGTGTGGGAGCAACTAAATGACCACAGGCCTGTCCTAACAGTGGAGAAGGACTGTTATAGAAGAGCCCCCAAAAGCCAAGCTCTAGTCGGGCATGCTGAGGCATGTCTGCAGTCCTAGCACTCAGAAGTGGATGCAGAAATATTGCAAGTTTGAGGTCAGTCTGGAAATTAGCAAGACCTTCTCCCAAAAAAGTAAAATAATAAAAATAATAATAATAATAATAATAAGAAGAAGAAGAAGAAGAAGAAGAAGGAAGAAGAAAAAGAAAGAATTAAAATAAAATGTATTACACTAATTTCATGAGCTTCCATTAACTTTATCTTTCATTTTTTTCAAATACTTTGTTCCACAATATTTACAAATTATGTAATTCTCTCCAAAATAGAGTACAAATTTGGCATCTCTCTATCAGCTCCATGCTGGCCCTTATTTCTAAAGCTTGTTTGTATATCTATTTCTTAAACATTTAAGTAACACAGAGATGGAGTTTTTGAAAGGAAGGAAACAGCACAGCGACCATCTAAGAATGGTAGAGTGCTCCCTGTTGCACTCCGTCCCAGGGCTGGTCTCTCGATACATGTGCACACCATGGTCTGCTGTCTTCTGTTGTCATTTTAGACATCACTTGTTGACTTGTGGGGATGAAGTCCAGGTGGGGGAGGAATCCTTCCTCTCCATCTTCACCCACTAAGAAGTTATGCTACCATTTTATTTGAAATGTGGTTACACAACTTGATTTATTGTGAGTTAAATGGCGTTTCTGTGGAGGCAAGCAGTGTTTTGCTTCCCCTTCCTGTATTGCTCTTCATTCTCTTACTCTGGCTCTTTGGATCCATCTCCTGGCCCCTACTCTGCTCACCTTCCTTTTTTCTCTTTCTCTAACTTAATTTTACTCTGGAGTCAGCAATTGCTTTGGCCTTTATTGCTTGTTTTTCAATACCCCTACTGGACTCTTTTCCCAATGTAGGTGAAAAAGGCTATTGATAATTTTATATGAGTATTTTCGGCTTTGATTTTTATGAAACAGGAATGTTATCTTTTTTGTTGTTGTTGTTATTCTGATATTGACATATCTAGAGTTTTCTTTTGTTCCCTGAACTGTCCCTGTTTCTCCCCACCCCCATTCTAGGGATGCAACCTTGGACCTTTGCTCTGGTTTTCACTTGTTTTGAATTTCAGTCAGAGTCTTGCTAAATCACTTAATTTCCCAGTCCAGACTGATACTTAGTGATCTTCCTGCCTCAGCTTCCCAGAGGGCTAAAATCATTGTCAAGCCCCACCACCAGCTTTTGCAGTGTTTATTTTGGTTTCTGTCTTTCTTGTTGGAGTCTCTCCTATTCTGTGACAATCCTGGCTGTCATTCAGAATAAAAAGGAAAGCACTAAAAAGATAACTAGAAGAGCTTGCCTGAATGGACAGAACTTGTTAGGGAACTGTGATCTAAAGTTAAAAACATGGACTTGCATTTTCATGAAGGCATGTAAATGTCATTTCCTGTGGGTCTGTTCTGGAAAGATTCAGCTTTTCCAAAGAGTGATCTTGGCTGCCCTGCATAAAAATGCCCATATTACTGGATATATTCACATCCAGCTTGCTGCCAAATCAATTTTTCCAGAGAAAAAAGTTATAGCCTGTTGCAGGGCCCAAGGGTGTCTGTCACTGGTCTGAAGAGGAATGTGTAAGTATGGAGGTATCTTGCTGGTGTGAGGTACTGAAAATGTAAATAAGAACATCAAGGTACAATAGAGATCACAAAATAAGAAGAAACAGTTCAAAAGTAAAAGAGAAATAGGGAGAAGGAAAGGAAAAGGGAGGAAGAGAGAGAAAATTATGAAAAGAAGGATAAAATAAAAACTGAGCTTTGGGAAGGGGGTGCTTGAAAAGGAGATGGTAATGGAGGAAAAAAGAGGAATCAAGATATACCATGGACAGCTACAAATTTCCTATGATGAATATGGCCATTCTGTCTATCTAAATTGTACCAATAAACTTAATTTTAAAAATTGAAGTGTATTTGAAAACCTAAAAAGTAAACAGGGGCCAGTGAGACAGCACAGTGGACCAGAGTGTCTGCTTAGGCAAGTTTAGGCGGGTTCCATCTTGGGCACCACATGCTGTGCTGGCCCCCAGGGCAGGCTGAGCCAACCAGAGTCTGGCTTTAGTGCCACGTGCCTGTAATCCCAGCACCAAGGGACCCGAAAGCAGGAGGATCACCACTAGTCTGAGCTGCATAGTAAAACCCTGTAACAACCAAATACATTAACTAATTAATTAATAAAAAGAGGGGAGCCCAAATAGCTCAGTGGATTAAAGAACCTGAAAGCAGGCACAGGTGCTGGGGGTTTGATACTTGGGCCTACAGTGCGGACCCAACCCTGGAGCAAGGTGAAACAGCAATTGAACCTGGGCATGGTGGTGCATGCCGGTAATCCCAGCTCTCGGGAGGCTGGAAACAGGCGGATCACTACGAGTGCAATCTAGTAGATTCTGAGCAA